>JARHVA010002788.1:1232500-1392500 GCA_037957365.1 Torreya grandis | reverse complement strand
TAGTAAATTATTTCTAGTGACAAACTATTTACCAATCATTGTTAGTATTGAAAGGAATCTAATCTAAAATAAGTAACTTTTGGTTGGTTTCAAATTGAATGGCACTAGTGCTGGATGGCATATCATTGGTTTTTGGTACAATGATTTATTCTTCCCTTTGAGTAGCGAGTCAAATTTGTTCATTACAATTTTCATGTTTAATATAAGAGATTTATTAAATATATTTTTAATTGATAATTTTTTAGTTATCACATGTTTCTAAAACATTATATAATATAATGTTTATGAATACTTTATTGCATAGTATTATAATCACCATGTACAGGGATTATGGGGAAAGAAATTATTAAACTTGTAAAATTCGGTAATATGAAGATATTATTTACATAGTTTATTTTTGGAGTATTGTATAATATATATAAAGTTAATAAGATAACCAATACATGGTCATATCCTTTTATATGTAATTATTTTTGGCCTATGGGGTAGTAATGGTTAAATTATATTTATTGAGTTATATATAGTGTCAAGTTTTAAAATAATGTATAGCTAACATATTTCTAGAAGCCTTGCTTGTTTAGATTCAACTAGTATTAGATTCATCATTATTAACATTAAAAGAAACTGAAACATATTCTAAGTCATGTTGAGATATTGATATGAGTGTTTGAATTCAATTTGATATTGGTGTTAGTAACTGATATGTTAACCCAAATGTATACCTTATATAGGTGCATTGGTTGATATGTGAATATCTATAAATAATAGATCGTTAACAAGTCATAGGATTCCATATAACTTTAAAATATAACCTTTTAGAATAAACTTACTAAAATGGAATGAGTTATTGAAATGAATGATTATGATGGGGTTATGAGTTATCTATTATTTTTTATTGATTACTTGTAAGTAAGTAGTGTGTTCATAAAATTAGTGGACTATGTTATTTCTACTTGTGTTATATACTTGTATCTACTTAAAGAGTATATATTTGTAGTCTAAGCCTAATATATACCCAGTTGGTATAATCTATACTTATTTACCTATATTTTAGGATTATGAGTCTTTAATTCTTGAATTATAAGTTTGGTTATGTGTAATTTGTATAGTTTTGAACTAAGATATTATGGGATGTCATATATTAATACCTTATAAATCTATATTATACTCAGAGGATGTATACTATAATTATTATGTCTAGACTCACATTTACATTTGACTGATTAAATATATGCATGAAAATAAATCTGAGAATATTAAAAATTATAAAATGGAGTGCTCTGTGTTTCATGGAAACTGTGACTTTTTTTTCTATATTTATAAAATTGAGTATATTTTTTTATTACATGTATTTAAGACTACTTTATTTGACTAACTGTCAAAAAACTAGTTGTTATGCCTTAAATACTAGACTACAGTAATATGGGTTATCATAGGCTGTAGCATGTTTGGAATCTTATTGTGGGGGATGGAATCTCTAGATAAATGTGTATTTTACCAAGGTGGTATAAACTATAGTCATTATTTCTAGTTAGGGATAGATAATAATGATCGATTCATTCATAAATTTGATGAAATAAATGTATGCTTTGATTACTTCTATGTTTATCATGTTATGTGATATGAGTGCCAGTAGGACATAGATTGAATGAATCTTTGGGATCAGTTATGTCTAGTGAGACATTATCATTTCATGAGTATGATTTACATATTAGTGTAATATCTTGAAATAGAACCAATTTTCTATGATACACTACATGTTTAGTTTTAAAAATCTTTGAGAACATGGGTACTTTCTTGTTACTCTAGATTTACATGTTATCACTATCTACTTATCTATTAAGGGAAGGCCATTCCCTAATGGGATTAGTGTTAGGGGATTTTTGTCCATGGTTGGTGTGAAAAAGTTCTTTGATGATGCTTTCCCTCCCCACAATAGTACTACATTTGAGACAACTCTTGAGATTGTTATAGATACTAGAGAGTCTGAAGACTCATGCTTAAGGGAACCTTATATTATATTTTTATGATTTTTATTATATTGTATAATTTAATGGAAACATTATCATGTAGAATTTTCATTGCCTATCTATTATAGATTAAGAATAATGGATGTGTATTGTACCAACAGTGGATGGATATTTTTAATTACTTTGTATCATTATATTATGATGCATTTCCAACTATTTATAGTGATCAGTGACTCATATATGTCATGTGATTATTTAAAATTAACACTCTTATATTATTTTGTATGATCACTAATTAGATTCTTGTGGTGTAATCTATTGTTAATTTGTGTTGAAAAACATTACATTTTATTAGTTAGCACCCAACAAGGTTATTACAAAAGATTTTTAAAATGTAGTATATCATCCTATCTCATTTTCACATTTCTATATTCCCATATAAAACATTCTAAAAATTATAATCACATAGATTCTTGTCTTATTTCTTACAAGCATTAGGCACCTCATTCCTTACACTTTCCTACAAAACTTAGGGACTATATCTTATAGCATAGTCTAGAAGCTTTTCCAAGACATAATCTTCCTTTTATGGATCCATCTGAGAAAAAACAATATCATACTCAAATAAAGTATCCTTATTCACATATCTTAGTCTTTGGTGATGATCATTTACATTATACTAGTTGTAAGGGGCCAATATTTTGGGATAAAAACCCTCCTTAAATAGAAAGAAGAAAAAAAAAATCAAGACACTAAAAGAAACTCAAGCTTATACAAATAAAAAAAACCTTGTATCTCTTTGCCTTATATTATTATAAGTGTTTCTCTATCTCATATTAATTATTATATGGGGTTATTAATGAGAATACATGCCCTTACGTATATGAATTTAACCTTTGGTGATGAGCTCGTTCATCTTCCTAGTCACATGGGACTAAGTGTAAGAGGTTACAAAACAAAATAAAGGGAAAAATAAATAAATTGAAGGAGAGTCCAAAAAATATTTAAATCCCAAAAATATTTAATATATATTTATGCCAAAAGGATAATATCATCCCTCTTACCAATTTTTTCATGGTTTACCATATTTTGATCTAAGTCTAGATGAAGCCAAAAAACTTGTGTCCCCTTAGCATATTAAGAATTAAAATTTCGTCATTTGATCATGATAATTAGTTTAACCTATTATTCCTTGTGAAATTTGAATTTATAGTTTTAAACTTCAATTATTTCACATATCCCATTCCATTTCATTCCCTTTGTTGTAAATTAAAATTTACTTGTTGGGTAAATGAAATAGCTCAATCATCGACATTAGAAAATTTTAAGTTTTTTAAGAAACTATCACATTACATTAACATATATTTTGTTACCAAATTTTAAATGTATTATAATATCCATAAAATTATCAAAATCATAGATACATAACATTCAATCACATTTCTAGTCATCTAAGGTGCATAAACTAAAACAAACACACACAAAAGTCAAAGAGAAAATAAAAGATGCTAGATCACCATAATGGAATATATATATATATATATATATATATATATATATATATATATATATATATATATATATATATATATATATATCAATTTTGAGTATGTATACTTTGTGTCTCAGTAAAATCTCCTCCATAGAGGGAAAATTTGTCTAAAATCCTAAATATCTAATAAAATATATATAATGTGATGTAATATTAAGGTTTAAATAGAGTTTGTGTCCTTTTAAATGATAAATGTCATGGATTCTTGATCCTTGTATTATGATAAATCAATGACCTAAAGGAGTGACATGGGATATGGCTCTTGCTCTTGTGCAATCTCTAGCTTGTGCCCACCTACAAGTCTATCACCCCCACCATCTATTAGCTAGCTAAATCCTAACCTCCCCTAAAATTAATAACATTATTAAGAGTATCCATGTAATATTATAATATATTAAACATGCCCCTTTGAGGAAACAACTCTAGAGATGCATAGTACATAGAAGTAAAGACATTTATTGACATGTATTTGCTATCAAGGATGACTAGATCTACCAAAATTTGATCTCTATTGAGATCAGTGCCAATGTGGAAAAGGTTGACCAATTTTTCCTTGATCAAGATTCCCCATTGTGTAGATGACTCTAAAATCACAAGTGTTAAAACATTATATCACTAGTCATGATAATTAATCAAAAACTTAATAACTAAATAGAAAGTAATACATCAAAGAGCTAAAGTAAACAACACTTCGTATTACTTATGTCCAACTCTCACTATTTTAGGTCAGATTCCCTATTTTATTTCATCTCATCCTCCTCCTCTTCTAGTATTGTCTCATCCTTAATAGGTTCCTAGTCACCTCCTGCAACAACCTACCCATCTTCTTCTCTTTTAATTACTACCTATTATTTTTGGGGATATACATGTTGTTGTGGTTGGGGATATACATTTTAATGTGGATAGGGATGTTATTATTTTTATGAATACATATACACCAACTATTTTGGTAGTCATTGTGGTGGTTTTTGTAGTTATTACTATGGTGGTAGTTAATAATGCCCAAACAGTATTGTAACGACTAATGCAACCACTATATCCGCTCTTCCTACCACTAGATATTACCCTATATCTATCCCTTATACTCTTAGAATCCTCATAAATATTTAAATAATGGATGATTATGGTATTAGGGTTTGCCAATCCAATCTACCAAATCAATTGTCATGTCTCTCCATCTTTTTATGCAGAACCACCTATGGAATACGAAAGTTGGCTACATATTATAACCCATACTAGTTGGTCACCTTATCCATGAGGTTCACCTCCATATTAATTTATATATTTATGATCTATCAAGAACTATTTAAATCCATAATAATGACCACCTCATTGACCCACTAACATGCCATCTCATGATATAAAAAAAACTACTAGATCTATTATTATAATTATACTAGTTCCTGGGGAAATATTGTGAATGGTGTCATCCCTATCCACTTGAGGCCATTATATCCCCTCCAAATCCAATCACAACCCATATTTTATAATTGGTCATCTTCTCAAAAACCTAACTCATGATGAGTGTGGAATGATTGATAGATAGATCCCCTATATCATAACCATATATAAATCCCTATATGTCCATCCTAGAACCTCATGTACCCATATAAACCATTGACCCCTATGATTAGTACATTTGAATATGGGAATGAGAATGTAAATTATGTAATCACTCCACGTTTCTCCCACTAGATAGGATGCAAAGATACCTATGATATCTTTTATGAGAGTCATGATCATTGCCCTCTCCGCCCCTACTAGTCTAACTCCATACTTCACATGCACATCAGGTGCATCATCATGTCTAAATTACTCTACCAGAATAGAGGTCTCTGCTCCATCTATGGCATTTTTCAAGGTCACTTTCCTAATTGTGGTTGGTATAATTAATATTTGATAAGTATTTTTGAGAGCGATAGTTCACTCTCCCAAGGCCTGTGGGAACCAAAATGTATTCCAATCTACATCCCAATAGGTAAACAAGTTTTAAATTAACCTTATCAATGTGTAATCTATCCTAACTTATGTTATTAATAGAAACCCTAAGCTTTCCAATGTGGTTGTCATTAGTTTCCAGATCCCTAGAATCCTAGGAAACCACTCTTACTGCCTCATTTCACTCCATTGAATGTATACTTCCTATAAAAGGTGACCAAAAATAGGTTAAATTCATTTATTAACCTTAAAAATTAGCTTAAAATTGACCATTTTATCTTTATGATGACACTAATACCCCAATTGTGTTATCCATAGAAACCTTAATTGTCCAATGTAGCAAAGTCATCAATCATCAGATGCCTAGACTCCTAGGAAACCACTCTTGCTTCCTCATTCTAATCCATAAAATTTATACTCCTTATAAAATTTACTCAAAAATATATTAAATTAGTTTATTAACCTCAAAACATATTCTAAAATTGACCATTTTATCTTTGTGATGACACTAATACCCCATGCATAGAATGTTATGTAACTGTCAATTTACATACGATGGTGGTTTCATAACTTGCTTGTGGTGGTTACATAACGGCCACAACCTATTTAAAAAATGTAATCATATCATGGAAGTTACATAGACACCATGTCAAAAACATAACCAATGATTTGTGAAGACTAATAGTTTTGTCATGACACCAATAGTAATGCCACCCAGTCATGATTACCCCAAAAATCATCCCAAAAACCCAAAATTACACTATAAAAGGCCATTTTTATAGCATAACCATTCCCCTAAACCCACCCATGCATTTCAATACATTTTTTAATGGATCTAAATGAGTTTTTAAGAAAATTTTCAAAACTAGGGGAAAAACACAAAATACATAAAAAATAACATGTCCCTACCATACTACTGCTACCACTAGTATATTCATCATCCTTTTCTTGTTCTTTTAAATCTCACTAATATCTAGTATAAATCCATCATAAGAGATATAGAGCAACAAATTTATCAAATCTCAATTACACAACTTGTTTTTATTTTTAGAAAAAAACAAATTTAATAGTCTATTCTACTAGTCATTTATTTTTAAAAAAAATTATATTTTTAGTAGTTTTCTTCTAAAAATTGAATTTTATCATTTTTTAATATGTATTTATTTCTTAATTGACCCATAGCATTTCAAAAACTAGAAATTTTAATTTTTTATTTTTCTTAGTACTATTACAAGGTATGTTTCCATTTTTGGTTTTTTAGGTTGATACCACTCACATCAAACTTAGTCCCCCAACATGATGGTTTAGGTATTATCCTCATTTCCACATGAAAGTTAAGTAAAATTTTCTATGTTTTGATTAATTATCATGTTTTATGCTTCCACTTTCTTGTAAAACTATGTTTGATGCTTGTTTATTACTTGTAGGTGATGATAGTGTTTTGACTAGATTTATTATGTCACATAGGTAAGGTAGGTTTCCTTACCCTCATTTCAATTTTGATGTGCCCCTACTTGGGAAGACACCCTCTCTAACTCATTATCAGGTGTCTTATTGAGGGGGAAATATTTACGGACCCAAGTTTTACATGGTGCAATATTTTTAGATAAAATTCAATAATGATGTAATGATCTTTGCATAAATATGTGTGGACTTGGTTCTTTCTCTTATTTTGGACTTATACTCCTTTATTGAATTTTTTAAATCTCAAATATTTTTTTGAGTCTTTTATCTTAACTTTGAATATGTTTATGTGTACGGTAAATTTTCCACAACAAAAGTGTAACCACTACGATAGATTCATAAATTGATATGTGGTGAAAACATAACCATCGTGTTGGTTATATATTTTTTGTGGTGGTTACATTAGGTGAAATAATGGTTTTTCAAATCATTAAAATATTTTTATTTATATTATCTACATATAGTGGTAGTTTGACCACCTATGCACCATTTCAAAAAAACATTACCCTAGACTTTAGTTTTCATGTATTTTTATTTATTTTGATTGCATTTATTATTATTTATTATTAATTCACCTCCTTGACTACCCAAATCACTCTTATTTTCATATTTTTCAGTATCCTTGACCTCTAAGTTAACTTAACCAAACTGCTAGTCATTTTCTACTTAGCGTTTACTCAAAACTACTCCTTCCATATAAGTATTTAACTTTTTTAAGAATTTCATATTAAAAAATTTTACATGTGATTGAGATTTGAAAATTTTAAACCCATTTCCCACCTAATTATTATTTTTAATAATTTTTTTTCAATCTATAATTATTTTTTGGTAATCTTATATAAGTTTTGGAGAAGGAAGTTCATTGATCATACAACACAGTCTTTACCTATTTGTGGATCAACCCATTCATAATTAACTATTTTTATTATTTAGAGTTGTGTTAATTTTCCTCCATTTATTTATCATTCCTCTTGGAAGAGAGTTACCAATGTATACATAGATCAAAAGGAGATACCTACCTAAGGATAAGGGATTCATCAATAGTTATTTATTCACCATCAAAAAGTATCAACATTGACTAAGTCAAGGGGTTATATATATATATATATATATATATATATATATATATATATATATATATATATATATATATATATATATATATATTTTCATCTTTAGTTATATATTATATTACCATTATCAATAAAATAAAGAAAATAAAAAATCATTTTCTTTTTCATTCTCTTGTATTTGGAAAAAATAGTTTTATCTTCCTTTGTTCTATTCACATATCAAAACTTCAAATAATGGTAGGACTTGAATTAGATATTAGGTAGAATTATTGAATAAAAAATTTATGTAAAACCATGCATAATCATTACATATTTAGTTTTATCAAGGGTCTGCATTAACAAACAAAGACTCACACAAAAGTTATAAAAACTAGAAAACCTAGACAAATAGAAACTTACATCTTAGAGTTGATTTTTTTAATTTGCATAATAAAATAAAATCACCCCAAATAATAAAATTAGAACTTTAATTTTTCATTTATTCTATCCTATATTATTTATTTTTATAAAAAATTAATTCAAAGTCTCAAAACTAATACTCTAGCTTGCATTTATGAATTAATTGTTGAAAACTTGGAAGCTGAAAACTTGGAAGCTGTGTTTGATAAACACAATATAGGATTTATATATTATTATCATTTGCATATTTAAAACCTTTATTTCATACTATAATCCATTAACATAAATTCAAAATGAAAATAAAAAAGACATTTCATTCAATATATGTAGGCAAAACACGCATCTATCAAATTAGGAAATTTTGAAATCAAGAGTTGCATCATTTATTCAAAATTTTAGATTTGAGCATTACATTTGTGGAATTTTTTTTAAAAGAGTAAAAATATATAAAAAAACATTTATTTCATTCCAATCACTTTATATTTTAAGTAAGTAATTTAGTTTCATTTATATTTACAAAAACCTCTAAAAAAATATACCAAAATAAATTCAAATGAAATCTCATCCAAAAAAGAATGAGTGGCAAACCTTGATATCATCCTCCTTAAAAAATTAAGTAATTCTTTCAGCAACAAATTCAAAAAATGATATATGCTTACCCATTTCAAACCCACCTTGCCCCACCATTAGATGATGTTTCTCGAGCACCTCTACCTCTATAAGGATGGTTTATTTCTTAGAGTTCCAAATCCCATTCTAGTAGGTACCCTCCAAGGAGACATAAAATCATTGCTTAGAATCTAAGTATTTTGCTCAAACCCATTACCAAACCTTATCTTTGGATATCTTGAAGCCTTGATGATAAATTTCACCTCGTAGACCCCCTATTGATTGTGAGATGCTCTACATTATATCTTGTCAATTCAATAACATAAAAATATTAACTTACCCCTTTATTTTCATTTGTTCTCAAGACTAGCCTCACCCTATTTTTATTCACTTTGATTATGACTTGGATGGGCACAATCAACCCAATTGTGCTAACTCGTTTCTAGGGGTTTTCAAGTAGTTTCACCCAATTCCATGAGTCAATCATTGACCACTAAATATTATACCTTATCCTCATTCACATTGAGGATTATTAGGATTCTATCTCATCTAATTTTGATTCTTTGAATCAGCAATGTGACGCAGTTAAACTCTTTTGGTATTTCCATAAGCACCCTTTATGACTTATCATCTATAACCCCATTATTACACTAAAACCTAACCAACATATTATTACACCTCTTTTAATTCTAAACCTTCTATCACATCATCATGTTAAACCTAATAACTAGACCATCCATCTTTAAATCCATTCATAAACTATCTTTCTATAAATTTAGAGGTTGAGCACACAAGGCTAACATGTCACTTTCTAAGTTTAGGGAGACCACCATATAGAATGTCAATTTATGGAAAGCCTTATTTGAAAAAAATGTCCATCCCATTACATATGAGGCTTAACCTTAGTAATTATCTAGGCCTATATAAAACCTCATAGGCTACCCTATGAAACCCTTTAACCTTCAATGTTTGCCTAGAGAAAAAATTTGAGAAGTCATAAAATTTTATTATAAAAAATATAGAAGGCGCCCATAAAAAGAGTATTAAATATTAGTTTCAACCAAAACTTATCATAGATGCTTTATATTTATTGTAACTTGCAACATAGTTAATTTAGAATGGTAGAGTGGAATTTATAGTTTTTTATATCATATTATTTTAATGAAAAATACTATACAAAATGATAAACACATATTTTAACAAGAAGTGACGCATTATATCATAATTTTTGGTTCCTTATTCAAATGTTCTTTTAATGGAAAACTACTTTGATGACTTAGTCGTCAAGATGATAAAATAAATTTTTATTTTAGTATATGATAGTGAATTTAAGGGGTAATTTAAAGGAAAATAGATGTATTAAATTTTGTTAAAATAGGGGTAATATTATCCTTAGATTAAAAATTAATGATAGCAACATGCAAAGATATGTTCTCAATGTCAAAATCACAGTAATTTGAATCATGCACCATCTCATGAGTTGCAACATATTGTTTCATTATGGCCATTTTCCCCATGGATCTATTACATTATTTGTAATATACATATAGAAAAATTATAAGTTTATAAGTTAATTACTATAACTAAAGATTAATATGTGGATATCATACCATTAAAATAAACTATATAGGAGGACATATGCAAGTTATTAGTGACAAACATCATTTCATGATTTGTTCTCCCATCATCTATTGTCATAGATAATGGATCATCTTTAAAAAATAAAATAATTGATATGTTTTGTTCTAAATGTAAGATTAGTCACACTTAATCCATTTATTATTATCCACAAGTTAATTTAAAAGTAGAAGAATGAAATAGTATAATTGTTAATACATTAAGTAAAACAATAGCCAGACATGGTAAGGATTTCAATAATCAAATCATATATGCTTTATGAGATCATATTTTACAAGTGTTTGTATTCCCATAAAATCAACACATTATTATATTTTAAACGAAACTAAATAAATATTATCTTTGGAACTAGAGACACATTATTTTCATGTTTACTTAAAATACATTATCAATGATAATTAATATCAGTAAAATTGTTTCTTGAGTTAGAGATGTCAGATGATAGATACCTATAGGTAATATACCATCTCACTATTAATCAATATTAGATAGATAAATCATATGGAAAAAGGGTTTTAATTCATGAATTTAAAGCTAGTGACCTAATAATCAAATAAAATCAAAATAATTCCAATGCAAATGATGAAATCAAAGACAAGTTCAAACCTAATATATTAATTCAATTTATGGTTATATAAAAAGTTCGTATAGGCGATTATCCTTTTTATATAGTTGATGGGAAAATTTTGAGGAACCCTATGAACATCATTATCTTACATCATTTATATATATATATATATATATATATATATATATATATATATATATATATATATATATATATATATATATATATATATATATATATATATTCACATGTCTATAAAATTATATGAAATATATCAAACATGTCATATATAACATAAATAAATAAATATATGACATGTTTGATATATTTCATATAATTTTATAGACATGTGAATATATATATATATATATATATATATATATATATATATATATATATATATATATATATATATATAATATTATATGAAATATATCAAACATGTCATATATAACATAAATAAATAATGAAAACTAGAAAACATGTCATGCTTAGGTCGTAGTTTTCATTTTTATTTATGTTATATATCACATGTTTGATATATTTCATATAATTTTATATACATGTAAATTTCATGATATATATGATTGAGACACAAGACATTCAAGTTACATATGATAGGTGGATACATAGATGCAGGACCTTCCTTTACCTAGCGGTCATACCAATGCTAGGTGCATCTTATTCCATAGGTTACATTGTTACAATTTTTATATATTTCTATGACCTATTCCATTTATCAATTTTATTATTATTCATTTATTATCTATGTATTTCTATTTTTATATTATTTTAGTTCTACAATTCATGGATATGTTACTTTACTAAGTTGTCGAATTGACATAGACTGATAGTGTAGGGTAGTTTGATTTTTTTTATGTTTCATTGATGTTATTTCATTATATATCGAATTTATATTTAATCATGTTTATTTAATTATTACTTATAATGTCATTGATTAGATTGATTTTATTATTGTACGAAACTTTCATTGGCACTTGCCCATTATTACCACTTTTACTTGATTGAACTTTTATTATAAGACTCTTTCTTTCTTTGCCTATTGCCATAGTTTATGAAAAAAATTATTGATTTTCATTGAATGACTCTTTTTTGGGCCTTTTACTCATTTTATAACTACCATTCATTGATATTTTTGTTCTATGACTTCTCCTGAGTGTATCCCCTTGGCCTTGTGTGTGACGTTTGATTATCCATTATGTGTGGCCATTATCCTTATGTGACATTAAATATTATTATTTATGATTCTATTTTTTGTATCATGGCCATGACATTGTGTGCTTATGATTGGATATTCTAGGATTATCTATTGAGCTTGCTAAGTTTGCCAAGTTTGTGTTATCGTGATCCATATCATACATCTTGATTCTTTCTTATGGTAGAATAATACATGTCATATTCCTTTAATGTGTAGTTCATTATTCAAAATAGGTACCAATGATATTTATTAATTTTCATGTTTCATTAATATATCTATCTTGTCATAACACTTATATGCCTTTTATTGCATGTTTTATATATACTTTGAAAAATTATACATTATTATGATGACATACTCTCCACATGTTAGAATATATTTCTACACTGCTACATATTTTAAAATAACATGATGTAGTTAAATCATTTCTTTTTATATGATTAATTCACTCACTACATTACTTAATCTAAAATGGAAGTCATATTAGTCATCATGACCTAGAGATGTAAGCTTACATGACCATAAAATTCAGAATTTGTCACAAATTTATGGGTTTTAGAGTTAATTTTATTTCATAATATTATTTTTTACATATTTATAGATTTCAATGTTTAAATTACTTGAAAATATATGTTAGGTTTATATACGAGATATATATTTATAGATTCATATACATTTGGTGGCATTAGAAAGGCATATGCACTCATTTTATAGGAACACAAATTACATGTTTTTATATTTTTGGATATATATGCATGGAATTCTACATCATGTTGGCATTGATTATTCAGATTAGGGGTCATGAACATAATTTATTTTTCCATTATTATAGTTTACTATGTTTTCAATGATTACATCAACCCACGAGGCATGAACTTTGTTCATGAAAATACACACTATCTCTTTATTTTATGTTAGGACTATTAGTACCTAGAAGCAAGCACCTTTGAATATATAAATCTTTCTAGAATTGTTGATTTAGTTAAGCGGTAAATGTAGTTGAGATTCAATTCTCTCCATGGCCTTAAAATTCCTTTGTGATCCTATGTTAGATTTCACCAAGATCTTTGAATAGTGAGCAGGAAGTAATGTTGAATTCCTATAGAGGCAGAGGGAAAGATCTAAAAATGAGAAAATTCCACAAAGTAAATGTTTCCATTAACCAAATTAGAACAAGAATAAAGTACATATAGGGTGAAATTAGGTCACCAAAAAAGTAAAACACTATTTCACAATTAGAACCCACTTAAAGGTAAATGACCCCTAATGACTTAATTAACTAACCTAAGTAAGATGAAAAGACATTTAGGTAAAACCATTAGTTGTGAAAATGCCTACACTAACAACCCCTTGAAGCATAGCTTAGGTGGGTAGAAGAATCGAGTCCTAGTAATGAGGCCTGATGAGGTACCCAAGCACAATGCAACTCCCATAAACTAGGATAAATGAGAAAACCTGTAGGAGCAAAACACCTCCACAAAAGAGAGAAAAGAAGAGAAGAGAGTTAAAAATCCCCACTAAGGTCTAAAATTTACTATATACACTTGGTTTCCCCTAGAGAAATTCTTGAGAGTAACTGTGAATCAGAAGTAGATGCAATGAAAAGTGGTTCACCCTAAAATAGTGAGATTTTGTACGAAGTGCCTCATGGATATTCAACCAAGGTGTAATTATTATGAAAGGAATGATTCTCATACTACGAGGTAGATTGGCCAACTACTCTACACCAAGATGGTGTACTAGAAGTAGAGGTGAAGGACTATGTAATTTTCTATAACTATGGAATAGACTGCTTGATGTCTGATGTATCCTAGATTAGTAGACCATTTACCTATAATTTTCAAACTAGACTAGAGGTAGGTGGATAAAAAACTCTTGAATATTTAGAAGGTGACAAGGAGATGGTGGAGATGTTTCCACTTCAATGTTGTAGTCATCTATAGAAGTTGAGTTATTAATATCAAAAAAATGCTCTGGCTTAGAAGTGTCAATAGGTACAAGTGAGTCTAAAGAGGAATTTGAAGAATCTAAAGGAGAGTCAAAATCAAAGTGTGAGAAGTTATATAGCTAAGTCTGATGATCAACCATTCCTATAACTAGAAAAACATCACTGTGTAATTCCCTGATGTATAATAAATATAGAGTGAATTTAACTCACATGCCTAGACCAAGATGAGTGATCTGGTAGATTGACAGGAGATTAGTTGAGAGTGAGGGCATACTTAGAAAAATATTTAATATTTCACCACTCACTTCAATAGACCCTCTCTCGAGAACCATTTTAGAATTATTATCACCTAGTTATATAGAAGAAATGTCACATGGTTCCAAGGAACTGAACTCAATCTGTGAAGAGGCCATGTAATGTGAAGCATTAGAGTAGATGACCCATGTAGGAGGATTTGAAGGCACAACTGTAACTAAGGCTTTGCCCTTATGTTTCCTTTGTTATTATATTTTTCCTTTTCTTTTCCAGAGTTGTTTCCATTAGTGGATTCATAGGTTGATGAAGATGGTTTGTTAAAATTTGGAACACCTATGTTGTTCTAAATAAGAAGGTTATTAAGGTGGTCAATTTGTTTCTTCAAACATTTACTCTCATCATGCTTACCTGAGCAATGCGTACATTTGATCCAATCTTTCTTAGGCTTATGACTGGAAGAAGAGGTCACATTGTTTGATTTAGAGGTGAAAATATTTTCACCCTTTTCATCATTTTTCTTACTCCACTTTCTCTCTCTCTAATTTTAAAAGCCTTATCTTTCCTAGAAAGAAGTACATGATATTTAGATGACTTCACTATGCCCATCTATATCAACTTATCTTGTTTCTAAATTAGGTCCGCAATAAACGTATCTAAATAAGGCATCTTCTATACAATGTCAAGAGCACTCTTAGTGGTATGGAAAGTTGACATGGATACAAAATATTTAGGACCCAGTTTAGAGAGTATTAATAGAACAAGTTTTTTGTCTTTCTTGTCAATTCCACATGATTTCAATTACAATCTCAAAAGTTTGAACTTGTTGAAGAAGTCCTGAAGAGTGTCAAAGTCATTTAGGTTCAATCTAATGAGCTCATTTTCTATCTCATGTCCTCTCATCACATCTTACACCCCAAAGAGCTGGTGAGTTGGGCCCACACTTCAGTAGGTGTTTTGGTAGATTTGATGTGAAATAGTAGATCTAGGGAGATGGAAACACATTATTGTCCATGGAATTTATCACAATGGTTAAACTATTTGATTTTTTATTTAACATCAGTAGGTTCAATCTTAGTGCCCATTATAATTTGATGGTAACCCTTGGATTTCAAGGTTATTTCCATTATAGGTTCCCATTCAAGATAATTAAATGGTTTAAATAGACTAATAGAGAGTGAATCCATAGTGCAGAAGTATTGATTATTGTAGTAAGTAAAGAAGAATGTAGAAAAAGAAAGAATGCACAACATAACATATTACCCCCTTATAAATATCAATAGTTACCCCCTTGAATGTTTCAAATATAATAACACTCGTATAAACATCAAATTCAACTGAAAATGCATCTTGAGCAGTAGGTGTGTAAGTACAAGGAACTAGAGGAACATCATATTCAACCAATAATGCATCCAAAAGAGAGTAAAATAGGGATGAAGTGAGATTTAAGTCATTACACTATGAAAAAATGGATGTTACATAAAACCAAAAATAATACACTAATTTGTAGAGCTTGAAAAACTATACACTTTTAAAAAAACAATACCCAAAACAGAGCTACGGATTGAAAGTTATGAGACTTACAAGTTCTTACTCCAACATTTTCCTAGAACCTTTCCAAATTTGATTCCCTTCTGAACATTACACTAGGTTCTTTCATCCATAAATCCAAAAATGTCAAAAACTTAAATATATTTCTTCATTACCTTTCACCTAAAATTTTATGCCATCCTGAATGTCATGCAGGGTTTTCTCATTCAAAAATACAAAAATGGCAAAAAATTAAATCTATTTCTTCATTACCTTTTAATTGAAATTTGATGCCCTCATGAATGTCCCATGGGTTTCTTGGCCTTACTTGGGTTTTTCAGCTTACTTTACTTGCTCGAGGTTTTGAAGCTGCATTACTTGATCAGAGTTGTGAAGGAGCTTTACTTACCTAGGGTTTCAAACATGATTTACTTGCTCAGGAATTCATGTAACTCCAACTCAAGTCTTCAAAAAATTTATACTTCAAGGTTTTGAAAAAGTGTAACTTGAGTTTTCCAACAACTACTACTTTGAGCTTTTCAGCAATTTGTACTTTGGGATTTTAAACAATTGCAACTAAAGCTTTCCAATAGCTGCTACTTCAGGTTTTCAAACAACTACAATTGATTTACATGTAAGTAGTTAGTGGTTTAAAGTTCGATTACTTCTCCAAGCAAGTTGGGTTTTGGAAGTCTGATTACTTCTCCAAGCAAGTTGTCAGGGTTGTGAATTCTGATTACTTCTAAGTTGATGGGATTATGAAGTTTGATTATTAAAGTAACCAAATTTAGAGGTTTTATAAGTCTGATTACTACCAATTTACTAGGGTTGTCAAGTCTGATTGTTTAATTCACCATATTTTTGGGTTTTGTAGGCTCTTTTATTTGTCCGTACAGACATCTAACTAGCAAGAAGAAAACTTCATTTCTCAAAAATTCATGAAATTTATCAAAAATCTAAGAAAACCCCATTTTATATCTCAAAAATCTCACAATAAATATGTAGGTATATTTTTCATCAATAGTGTTTTGACATGAGTTTTGAGGTAGAGAATAATCACGCCTCTAGGGTCAAAAAAGCAGCCATAAATCCGTGAACTTTCCCAAAAATCTAAGAGCAACCCATTTGATATATCAAAAAACCCAAAAGGAATATTAAATTATATTTTTGGTTTGAGATCATTTGATTTGATTTTTGATGTAGAGAAGAATCATGCCTCTATAGTAAAAAATGTGACCGTACAAAAGAAAAACCAATCATGGTGAATGTAGGAGGATCATGCCAAATGAGATAAATACATGAGGATATTATTAAAAAATTTATACCATATTAGATTTCACCAAAATGTTTGAGCAGTGAGCATGTGGTAATGTCAAATTCTTGTAGAGGCAGAATGAGAGCTCCAAAAACAAAAAAAATCCATAAAGGAAATGTTTGCATTAACCAACTTATAAGAAGAAGAAAGTACATATAGTGTGAAATTAGGTTACCAAAAAGGTAAAACCTTAATTCATAATTAGAACTCACTTAAAGGTAAACAACCCCTAATGACTTAATTAACTAACCTAAGTAAGCTGAAAAGACGTGTAGGTAAAACCACTAAGTGGGAAAACACCTACACAAACATCCTATTATATGGATCCCACCATTCATCTTGAGGTTCAAGATTAGTCATATGAGGAAAGCATTTGATATTTAATTATCTTAATATCCTATGGATTACTTCTTCTGAAGTAAGGCTTGACGTATTTTATCTTTTGAAACCATGGTCCTTGCCTTGGTACATAAATTATGGCTTAATCACCTCAAATTATCCAAGTTATCTAGATGCTTTAATAAATAATAAAAATTCTCCAATGCTTAAATAAGGAAGCATTATATTTAATATCGTGTTATAGGGAAACATGGCTCACCCACTTATAGGCATAGTCCATCACTTTTGTTTAAGTTTTATATGTTTCAATTTTATTTCAGATTTCATACATGGAAATTGATTATTGCATACTCATTGTAGGTTTCATGGAGAAACATTCACACTTGGATCCATCCTAAATACAAAGTGTGCTTACATTCTTAGTTACATCTCCTTTTATCCTTTTAATATAGCATTTTATTAATTTTTAGTACTAGAATAAAAGCATGTGTAAATACAAAAATCAATAGTAAGCACTTTGAAAATCTTAATTTAGCTTATCCCTATTTTATATGAGCGTACATGTATGTCTCTTCATCATGCTTCTCTCACATCAACATGATCTCTATGGGACGGACCTTCCCAAGTTTATATTATTCACTTACATGATTTCCCTAATATGTACCTAAATTTTCATTTATCATACTCATATTATCTTCAAAGCATTAGATTAGTATTCTTACCTTTTTGATGAGTCTGGTAGACTTAAATGATATCAAAATTTTGGTATTATCCAAAATTGATGAAATCATCCCACACTAAGAAATGATCACTTTTTAAAATTAAATCATTCCTATTGATCGATCCATACATTTTTCAGGTTGGTGATGTGGAAAAATCCCCCAAAACATTTTATATAAATATGAATTAAGCCTATGTTTATTCCCTATCTCAAAAACATCACTAAAGCCTACTCTAAAACTTTCACATTCAAAGGGGCTACCCTATTATTCCTAGCTATATAATCATTTGAACAAGGAGAAAGTCCTAGCCAAGTCTAAAACACATAAATATCCAATTCAAATATATCAATTAGGAAGTGTTGAAAGATAGATTATCAATTACATTCTTTAAAGGATACAAATTACACATATGCATCTAACCAAGAACACTAAATGTGGTTTGAATTCCCTCTTTAGAGTATTGGATATGTAGGCAACACTTAACCAATCATTAGGGACTAGTTTAAGTAAACACAACTCACTATTTTCCCTTTTTTGGGGCCTAGACCTAGTGTCAAAATGATATTAAGGTCTTCAAGAAAATGAGACTGATTTATAAATATTGTGCACATATTTATCTCTTAAAGATCACATATAGAGATTCATTCTAAGCGGGAATAATATCTTACGTAAAAACAAAAGGGCATAGCTTCACATGACATAATATTCATCCTATAGACTATATCTTCATCCTATAGATTGTATATTCATCTTATAGATTATGGCATCAAGATAGTATCTATAATTGGATGATTTTTTTAAAGTGTGCATAAATATATTATTCCTCATATGAGTGAGTGACAATCCAATTCTAAATGTATAATAATATTCAAACTTACATAACATATAATAATACTATGCATCTTATTCTTCATATTACATGCCATATTTATCAAGTTTTGTTAACAAATCATATTATGCTTTCACATTCATATATGTTTTTATTCATATAGTTCATACATTTTGAAATAGTCATCTAATTTTAACTTTTTTGGGTTCACTTAATCCAAATTATTTAAAACACACATCTTTAAAAGGTTACTTAATTCTCACCTCAACTCTTTGCGTAGTAAGATTATTTGGCATAATATTTTAAACATGTATAGGTATAAAAATTATGGGGATAAAAAGGGAGAGTGGAGGAGTCCCCTAGTAGAGTTTTAGAGAATATTACAATGCCCATGGCTGAAGTTATCTCATTATTACACTCTTTTATCGGTGGTCTCTTAGCCCACCTTTGATGGGCATATAATCTCCTCTAGAGGAGGGTAAGTGCAAAGAATTAGGGGTCCAAAAGGGGGTCTTAAGTCGACATGTTTTTCTATAAAAATATGAAACCTTGACTTATACCATTTTTTTGAGATATCTACACTCTTATTTGGAATATGTAATAGGAGGATGAATTGTATAATTTCAAGTCTAGTTTCTAAACTACTAATTTGTTTTTGAAAAGGTTGAATAGAAGTAGGTCAAACATCAAAAATCATACTAGATAGTTGGTTTTGCCCCCACAATTTTTTTAGCATCATTTAATTTTTATTTAAACCCCTATTAGAAAGCTAGGTAAGATCATCTAGTTTTCAACGTATATTTTTTTACTGATTTCACAAGTCGGTATACCCTAAAATATGATAAAAATTGTATATCCAACCATGTTCCCCCATAACTACCTCAAAAAATATCAAAAAATATATTTTTATTTTTTAATGTATATATAATTAGTTATAGTTTGAAACCATTTGTTTTTTTCTAGGTTTGGATCTATGAATCAAAAGATACATAAAGAAAGATGAACATGAATAATTACATCATATATCACTCCAAAAGACATACTCATAAATAATATACTTAGAGAAATAAAAATATAAAAAATCAAGTATATAGAAATAGGAGACTTAGTCAATGATGAAGTATTATTTTCAATGTAAATTTTGATAAAATAGATAGTATCTAACACGGGAGAAGTTGCATTTTTATATTTTTTAGAAAACATGCATTTGGATGTGTGTGTTATAGGTCCATGGCTGAGGCTCAAGAGTCCAAAAAATTCCATAGCCTTAAGGTATGTGCTTTAAATATCAAGATAAAGAACCAGATACATAGAATTATTGTGCACATGGAACTACCTTGTATGCATAACTATTGCATATACATAATTACTCCATACACATAATTATTGTGTATACAGAATTACCACATATGTGTAACTTATATGCATGTAAAATATTGTACATACATTCCATGTACGTGTTTGACTATATTATAACATGGCCTTAGAAAATTAAATATTTATTAACATTAAAACATTTTACATCAAGAAATTAAACAGGTAATTGAGATTGTGATCTTGATGTCATTGGTTCTGCTAAATAGTTTTTTGACTACATAATGTAACTTTGGTCACAATCAACCCCAATGTCATCATGCATTGAGTGAATGAGGCAATTGGGCAAAAAAATAATATGATTTTCATTGAATTGATCCCTGTGAACATAATTATTACTATAAAGGATGTTAAATGAGGTTAAATTCATTGGTTTAAGTTTCTTGGAACCTACAATATTGGGTTTAAGGTTTAGGGATTGGGGCTTAAAGTATGTAGGGTTTATATTTTAGGGTATAACATCCAATTATGAATGCAATAGGGCATAAAATAAATATTGTTTTAATAGGTATAAAATGATTTATTTTAAGATTTAAGAGTTTATGATTTAGGGTTTTGGGCTTAGATTTTAGGGATTAGGGCATAGGGTTTATGTTTTAGGGTACAAAAAATCTAATTGCAAAGTTAATTGGGTATAAATTTAGATTTATGAACCTATTTGTGACTAAAAAATGTTATTTTATGCTTAATTATCCCCTATATCACCAAGATTGAGTGAATTAGTCAATTTGGGCAATGAGTGATGTGATTTGGATTGAATTTAGCTATGTGAATCTAATTTAACATTACTATAAAGGATGTTAATTATGAATAAATAATTTAGTTTAGGGTTTACAATTTTGGTTTAAGGTTTAGGGATTATAATTTTAGGCATATACGAGATAGGGTTTAGGGTTTAGAGTTTAATCATGAAGACAATTGAGAATAATGTGAGTTGATTGAACACAGATTTGTGACACAATGTGTTTTTGAAAATAGGTTTTATGTTTTAGGATATATTAGGTATAATCACAAAGGTAATTAGGACCAATTTGACCCCTTTGAACTTATTTGTGACTATAAAATGTGATTTTGGACTCAATTGGCCCCCAAGTCACCACATATTGAGCAAATTAGTCAATTTTGGAAATAAATGATGTGATTTTTGTCAAATTTAGCCTTTTGAACCTAATTATTATTGTAAATTATTAATTTGGATTGAATCATTTGGTTTTCATGGTTTAAAATTTATAATTTAGGATTTAGTGCTTATGATTTAAGGTATATACGACATAAGGTTTAAGGTTTAGGTTCTAATTATGAAGCCAATTGAGGATAATTTGAGTTGATTAAACTTATTTATGACCACAACATGTTTTTGGGAATAGGGTTTATGTTTTAAGGTGAAAAAAGTATAATCACAAAGGCATATAAGGCCAATTTAAGATCTTGTAACCTATTTAAGACTATAAAATGTTTTTTTGGACTCAATTTGCCCCTAGTCACCATATATTTCATGAATTAGTCAATCAAGGCAATGAGTGATGTTATTCAAGGTAAATTAAGCCTTATGAACCTAATTGTTACGATAAAAGAGGTAAATTGCATGTATGAATCATTTGGTTTAGTTTTAACAATCTAGGGTTTAAGGTTTATGGATTAGATTTATAGGTATATGTGAGCTAGGGTTTAGGGTTTAAGTCAAATCATGAAGGTAGTTGAGAAAATTTTGAGATAATTGAATCTATTTATGACAATAATGTGATTTTGAGCATAGGGTTTATGTATTAGGGTGCACAAAGTTTAATCCTAAAGGTAACTATGGCTAAGTTGACCTTCTTAAACCTATTTTGATTATAGAATATGATTTTGGGCTTTATTGGGCCTTAGGTCACCATAAATTGAGTCAGTTAGTCAATTACGGTAATGAGTGATGTGATGTGGGCCAAATTGAGCCTTGTGAACCTAATTATTACTGTAAAGGATGTTAATTGGGGATAACTCATTTGGTTTAGGGTTTTAAGAGTACGATTTGCGGTTTAGGGTTTCTATGGCTTAAATTTTATGTATTATGATTTAAGGTGTACATCTAGGTATAAGGTATATGGTTTAAGCCTTAGGGTTTAAAGTGCTTAGAGTTTAGGGCTTATAATTTATAATTTAGGGTATAGGTTTCATTTGTGAAGTCAATTGAGGATAATTTGATTTGATTGAACTTATTTATGAGTAGAAAATGTGATTTTGCATTTAATTATCTTGCTTGTCATCAAGTATTGAGTAAATTAGTTAATTGGAGAAATTAATTATGTGATTTAGGCTAAATTGATCCCATTTAACCAAATTCTTAATCTAAATGATGTTACATGGGGCTCAAATGATTGGTTTAGATCTTGAAGAGTTTACCATTTATGGTTTAGGATCTCTAGTGCTTATGATTTAGGGTTAGATTTTAAGGTATATTGTTTATGGTATAGGGTATATAGGGTTTAGGGTTTTTGGCATAGGGTCTAAGGCTTAGGGTCTACAATTTAGGGTATAAGGTTTAGGGTTTACATTTTATAGCTTAGGGTTTAGTGTTTACAATTCCAAGTCTAAATTATGTTAATTAATCCACTCAAACGATTGGTTTAGGGTTTTAAGAGCTTATGATTAAAGGAACATAAGGTATCTATGGATTAGGATTTAGGTATTAGGGTTCAAGGTTTAGGGTATAGGCTATAGGGTATAGGGTATAGAGCTTAGGGCTTAAATTATAGTGTTTAATATTTAAGGTGGATTTTTCATATACTAAATACTATATACATGGTATTACCACATATTTGGTTCTTTAATTAGTAATAAAAAACACCAACATTCATTCTTTTTACTTTAAGAGTATTATATCATGTTTTGTTACATTCTACACATTGTAGGTCTGGATTTAAATGATTAGAATGTTGTCCACACCCTAAAAATCATAAAACATTGTCTACTCACATGGTTGAAAAAAGCGTACATGGGACTATTATTAATTATTTTGGAATATTTAGATTATTATATGTACCTTCAAAAGTTGAAAACATGATGATAATGGGTGACATATTTCATAGTAGTTGTCACATCTCATTTTTCCATGCCAGGTTTTATTCTGATGAACTGTTGTCCCTTTGGCATACATGTCATTGTGACATGTTGGTTGTGGTATTTATGATTAAATTTGTGTGAAGATTTAGTCTTGATAAGAAAATCAAGAAACTAGATATTTGATTTTATGGATAAATTAATAAAAAATAGTATTAATGTTATAGTTAATTTGTCAAATAAAGAGTTATTATAAGCTTAAATTGTTTAATTATATTAGAAAATTATTAAATGGTGATATTAAACATATTATTTATGCTAATTAAATATGGATATAAATCTTAATTAAACACTAGGATGAATATACACTTTAAAAGACTTATCTAGTATTTATCAAGTGGAATTGATTATTTATTAGCAATGCATAAAATATTTCAATGAATTTACTTTAAAAAGGGGAGTTGAGTTACCTTATTCTAACTTGAGAAACTAGGAGAGATAAATTAGAAATTTATCTGATAACTACTTGTTGTGGGACTTCCAGTTAATTATTTAGAATAAAGCCTTCAACTTTGGTTTCAAGTGGCATGCAAAGGATGGAAAATGAGAAAAAAAAGTATTAAGGAGAGAAAAAGAGAAGGAGTTAGGAGACACAAGAATACACAAAATATTCAAGGGAAAAGGGAATAAAAGCTGGAAGAAGAAAGAAAGATTTGGAAGCAGAAGGAAAATATTATTTGTAATAAAAAGGAAAGCATACCAAGTGGGTATTGTACTTATTTTAATGGGGTAATTTGTATTAAAAGAATTTTGGATTATAGTGTATTTTAAAAATTAGGGAAACTGTGATAAATCTGTGAGTAATCCCTATAGATATTTATGGGAAATATATTTTTTAAATAACTTTAAAAACTAGAATTCTCTAAGTATTAACCTAAATAATTATTCTTGAAACATTCTAGCATACGAGAGTCTAGTATTTTCCTTTCTTTTCCAAATTATCTTCTCCTTAATCAATTTATTTTAGTTTCTTCAATTATTATGTCGTATGTCTACTTCTACAATTCTCCAAGTAAACCTTTCAAAATATTATCATCTGGAGCATACCCTGCTATTGACTTTTCCTCATACATAAATATTACCATAATCACTTCAACTCTTAATAATGTATTGTTTACCTTGAATGGTAGTGCTAAATGTAATGACATTGATCCTCATACCAATTTGATTCATCTTCTTGAATATATATAAAATCCCTTTTAGATCATTTGCTTTTCCATACGCATCAATGAGAATAGACTAGCTTTCATGATCAGGCACAAGACTAGTCATTTCCATTTCCTTTGTCCAATAATCACTATGTCTAGGGTTGATCTCTTGTAGTAGCTTGTTCATCCCACTAAGAATTAAATATATAACCTTAATGCATTATGTTATTTTCTTTTATTTGTCTCGGTAAATAAATAGAATAGCATCCCATTTTTGTCCAACAACATTAACGTTGATACCATATCGAGTTTTATTTTCTTTTCTTTAACTCAGCCCCAGAGCAGTGTCGACAGCCTTCTTTATGTTAGTCATTTCGTCCAATAGAATAAACATTGTTATAATATCAAGTTTTGATATTTACTTTTCTTTATCTTTGTTGTAATAATGAATTGCGTCTCTTTTAAGCCAAGGATTCAATGTACTTAGAAATCCCTCTACATTTTCAACAGGCTACAAATAAGTGTTTATATCTAGGTCTACACATGGCATACACATAAATTATATATGTATTATGGTCATGTTTATTTCTGAGAGGGGGCACACCATTTCTTGTGTATATCAATTTTATCATGATATCACTTTCTTGGATTTTATCACGAGTTTCGTTACATTGGCTTGGCATATTTGATTATTAAGAATTGATGGGAAGGGGTCGGGAGAAACCCATATTTAGTTAATAATTAAATTTTATATGTATAAATATTTAATCAATATAGTTATTAAATTTTATATGCATAAATATATAATCAACATGGTTTTTAATCTTATATATTTAAATATATAATCAATATGATTAGATATGTGATTAAGTAGCACATTAAAGATAATATAATTTATATAATATTAAATATTATATTATATTAATTATTATATAATTAAAAATTATATAATGGAATGTATACTATCTAATTGTGATCTCCATACTTTTCTTAGAATACAATTTTCCATTTAAACATATCATAAATGAAATTTGTTGGAATCAAAATGCCCTAGAAATATACAATTTTGAATGTCGACATTATTTAGTACTTTGTGATTAAATTATGTAGGGGTGGGAAATTTTACTTAATTTCTAAATATTTGGGGTTTTATATTAAATGAAAGATATTATAAGTTTTATGAGGAAATTAACAGAATATGTTGAAAATGATTGATTTGTGGTATTACATATTTTGTGTTATTTTAAAATTATGAAAAATAGATAATTAGAGCCTTTCAATAATTTTGTTGGTTTTAGGGGAAACCAAAATTGACCATTCTAGAAAATATTTGAGAAATTTTAGTTTTATAAAATGTACTTCTATTATACAAATAATTGAATTAGGCTTAAAAAATTATCTATTATAATTAAGTTAATATAGACTTTGTTGTAATATTTGATTGGCATAGTTTTGCCAATGTATGCTTAATTATATCAGATATTGCATGTATGTGATCATGATCCTTAGATTAGTTTACCCAGATGGTGAGCTTATGCCTTAGATAATTTATTTGTTATGTATATTATGGGGCCCAAATTGATGATACTACCCAAGCGGTGAGACAGTTTCTCAAGCCTAACTAGCATCATTGTTGATGGGTATGGATAGCCAAATCAACTGATGTGTTATGAATTTGACTAATCTTAAAGATCATATGTTATTCAAAAACATTGGTCAAGGTAATTAGATTAACATCGTCAAGTCATATATATTATTTACATGTCATGTGAAATCATAATAGAAATATACTTTTTTCTTTATGATACACATCATATAGTAAAATTTTACAGGGCATGGGGGTACTAGCATGTATCATTCTAGATTCTCACATTATTATATCTACATGTCTACAAAGGGAGGGTCATTCTGTAATAGGGGATTGTACAGGGAATCGTTGGTTTATGGTTGGAGTGGTAAAGAGCTTGGTTTATACTCTCCTTCCACTTTTTAGTACATTCTTGGAGACAACACTTAAGGTTATCAAAGATACATGAATTGGTTTAAATTGAACTTGAGAGAGTTAATTATCTATATATTGTATATAAGGATAAATGCCTATAGAATTTGTAAATGTAATATTATTTTACATGAACAATCATTTTTTTTATTGTGAGACTAGTCATAGATGTGTCATTATATAGTTACTAAATACTCGTATGTCTAATTTGCATTTATACATTGTAATTTATACATTTTTTGACTAAAAAAACTTATTTATGCTAGAGACCATGAGAAGTTCCAAAATACATTTAATTATCATGTACAACTATCTATATGTTATGTGATAATGTACATCTTCGACATCTTAGCTTATGTGAATTTTGATGCAAGTTATTTTATTTGGAGGTCTATTGAGTCTTCTCACTATAGTTAAGGAACATGTTTATCCTATTTATCCTTACTTATGTATGCAATTTTTTAGTAATCATGTATACCTTTAATAGTTTGGTAGAACTACATCTAGCCTTGATTATGTGTATGTAGGTGACTTCACAGATATGTATCATAGTTTAGGGAGTGAGAATGAGCATAGGAAACTGACCTTGATAGGTATTCCTTAGTATGACATCTGTTATATATGCTAGTGAAATAAAATAGTCTTTTTGTTGCATAGTATTGTTATGCATACTTATCGATAAGATTATGTTTGTAATATCTTGTAAGGATGAACAGTGTATACAATATATTTCATGAGAAAGTTAACTATGCAAGTGACTAGACATTTCTAGAATAATATTGTGTATCATGAGGTGTGCCTAGAGATTATGTTCTCTTAAGATTATTATTGAAGGTATACTTGGATAGTATAATCTTTACATGCTTTATTATTATGGTTGGGTGTAAGATTATTGTTGGTGTTGAGTTGGATACTCAAGTATAAAAACCTATGATAGTACGAGATGTCATAGATTTTTATAGTATAAAAACTACCCACATGGTACATACTATATTCATTATATCTTGACCCATACCTAAATTAATATATATCTTATGGTTGTTAATGTTTGGGTAGAGTGATTGGGAACTATGATAGTATGGGATATCATAGGATACTTCAACTTAGATGTATATACTCAGGTGATATATAGTGTAGATGTATGTTTGTACTCTCACCTAAATTGATTATTATAAAAAAATTATTGATTTTTACTAAGAAAAATATTCATAGCAACTAGCAGGATAACATGTATGTGAGTGTACAATCTCACGAATATAAAAGAATGATAAGTTCAACTATTATGTATTGTATGTCTTGTTTTGTTTTGTATACTTAGCTTAATTTTTTGTCTAGCATGTGATTCTCTATAGAACCGATTATGTGGATTCCTTCATCATTACTTATATCTAGGCTTATATGTGAGAATGCTTGGGTAAGCACACAAGCTTGGATTAGCAAGACGTTATGATAGAGTGTTTCACTTAGTTTTTGGATTAGAATAGAGCTTTAAAATCTCATCTGTGTCATGATTAGTTTGTTACTTGATGGGTTTTGAGTGTCAATCCCTTTGGTGGTGATGTCTCATGGAGGAGACCATCACACTAGAAAGGAGAACTACATCAGACCCTAATTTCGAGGAGTGGATATGTAAGCTACCCAAGATTATGGTGGGGAATTGGGTCTAGATCCTTAGGCTAGGTTAGGGTATACTTGATTACATAGCAATCCATGTGACTAGTTGAATTGGTACCAATACTTAAATTGAGAATTTGGATTGTGCTAATGTACCTTGTGAGATAGTAAACTTCTTGTATCTTACATTTTATTATTGCTTTCAGTATTGGAATGTTGAACTTTTACTACTTGAAGTTACTGATTTTGTGATTGACTGATGTATTTTAGAAATTGTGGTTGAATGAATGTTCAATATTTAGTTTTTGTTTTTAATTATTACATTTTCTAAGTACAACTAGGTGGGTTGTTGTAGTAGTAGGAAGAAGAAGTCAAAGCATAAAATGTCAAATGAATTAGAAGTGTTGAGATAAAAATAAAGGTAGTGAATGAAAAAAAATCATGTAGGTAAGTCTACTATTCCTAATGGATTGATTATCACAAATAGTGATGAAATGAACAATGTAAATTATGAAATTCTAATTCTTAATTGTGATAGTATACCTAATTATAATGCAAGTTGACATTCAAATTTTATTGTTTTTAATTTTGATGATGATAATATTATGCATGATGATGTGAACTACATGGAAACACACATTGGATAAACTAGTAATGACAAAACTAATATAGAAACACATATTGGAGAATGTTATAATGAATAAAAAATAATGTGGGAACACCGTTGAATGAAATACCTATTTTAATGAAGAAAATAATATGGAAACACCAAATAAATCAAATATACTATTAAAAACACCTCTTAGGATTTATAAAAGAAAACCAATGTATTTAATTTAACTTGATGAATCCATTTTGAAACCAACGCCTAAAAAAATGTTTGAGCACCATATTAGAATAAAAAATTAAAGGATTTGGGACTAGCACTTCCAAAATTTAAATGAAACTCAAATATGCCAATTGTTTGTTACATTGATAAAAATAATTAAGATGAGACCTACAATGAACACCCTAGGATTAAGAACATCTAAGATTCATGGTGCAAACAAGGGATTTTTAAAAAAAAATCATAATGCATACCACTAATTAGGTGTCAAGAAACATACAAAAGATGTTAATACTACCCGATTTGTTATTACAAATTCATTGGTAAGGGGTAAAATAAAGAATAACTGATCGATTAGAAAAACACATTGAGCTTTAAACATAAATAGAAAAACACTAATGAAATAAATTGGGAAACATAAAAAAACTTGATGTTGATGGTAACAATGACTTGTAGGCATTGTTTGGTAGTCTCCCATGAAAATACAATGTTATAGTCGATGCCCTAAAATATTTAATTACTGAATTTTGGAAGGATAACACAAGGGTATCACTTAATATTAGAGATGTAGTAAAAAAGGAGTTGGTTCCCATAACCATGAACCACATACTAAACATTTTTTAGATATGACTCAAACACAATTACACTCTAAATTTGTGTAAAAATATCCACATGTTTATATTAGTCAAAGGTATTTTGAAATGGTCAAACCCCTCAATGTGAAAATCAATCACACATGCACTACTTCTTGTTGTAGAAAAAATGTTAAATTTTCTATGAATTATTATATATTTAATCATGTTCATTGTAATTTGCATACTAAAAAAATTTACAAGAGTGTCAAGTGGATTCCCCACTAAAATCAACAAGAGAATTCATTCCAACAGTTTTTTGCAAAAGACCAAATGGTCAATTATTTTATAATAGTGCATGTTTAGATGGAAGTTACAACATTTGTGGTGGTTTGACAATATTGAAATCATATACCCATGAGGAGAGTACACATGGAATTAGACAATAATTGGTTGGTTTTAGTAAATTTAAATCTATGGTATATCAAATGAAATATGGAAATGAATTTAAAATGTGTGAACTTGTTACAAAATAAATACCTATTTCCAAATTTATGGAAAATTTTATGGATGAAATTGTATGAGTATGCAAGGCACACACGGAAAGTTCGATGGATAGAAGAGCAATCCAAGTTAATCAGGGGAACATTAATAATTTTTACTATTGTTTCATTAGTTAACTTTGAAGATAATAACACATTGAAACCACAAATAGAGGCTTAGTCACAATACTACAATTCAGCACAGCTTTTATTTTTTTTGCACATATCATTCATGCATTCACTTGATAGTGTAGAGAATGATCAAAAAATATTAAGTGATCACCACTTTTATATCAGTGATGACCGAACACATTTTTTAGAGTATATTCAAAGTTGTTTTCAGTTATTTTATGGAAAGTTGAATGAAAGGAACATTACTTTCAATCAACATTATATATGGTTAGATAATTGCACATCACAATTCAGGAATGAACAGATGTTCTACTAGCTATGCAAGATGCATTTGAGCATTGGTGTACAACATATTTAGATTTTCATTGAAGTAGTCCATGGAAAAGTGGAGCATGATGGTACAAGAGCATGTGTCAAAAGACCGCTTTCAAGTTAGGAGTTGAAGTTTGAAGAGGTTGTTGATTTGTGAAATGAATAGAACATAATTGAATGGTGTAACAAATATATGGGACATGGTGCTCAACAAAAGTTCATTGTTCATAGATTTTTTTACCTCATGGAAGATGAACAATTGGAAATATATCAAGAGTATATGATAGTAAAAGGATTGAGTGAGGTAAACTCATTTCATATATCAAACACAAATTCTTGGATGGTTCATATGAGACACATGGCGTGCTTTTGTTCTACATGTATTGAAATTGTTTGGAATGATTGCGAGTCAAATTAATGGGTGAATGAATGGAGTTATAGGCATTTAGTTCCAGTTGGCACATATCAGGGTCCACTAGCATTACAACTTAAAAATCTAACATCGTCACATGAATTTGACCATGTGTTTGATCTAGTGCAACTAGGGACCATATTATATTTGACATGTGTTTCATGTGATAAATTTGGTAAATATATCAATAGATCATGTTATTAGATCATATTTTTTTGTACGATGTAGGACATGTTAAGGCATTTATTATAGATGAGGATAATGAAGAGGGGGCATATTAAAACTTGTGTCAGTGTGTAGAATAAAAATAAAAATTGACTTATGCAATCATAGATGGGGAAAACATTCACCATCCCATTGGGTCAGTGGTAGTTACTAGAACTTGACTTTGATGGTATCTTGTGAAATATTCTAATGTATGGTTGTTTGAAGGCATTGAAATGCATAGGAAGATACTCTACTATTCAAATTTGATTCTTGCAACAAATATTGAATGAAAAAATATTACAATAAACCATTGAAAAAAACTTTGTATAAAGTTTGTGAATATGACGATAAAGCAATTCTTATAATATGAACAATAAAACTGATCCTAATAAATTAAATCCCCAAACTATATTGATTTAACAAATACAAATATATTTACTTTTATCAAATTTAATTTTTTCCTTAGTAATTACATATAAATTTAACTAGATACTAACATATTTGTTTTTAGGTTAGTGTTGCTTCCAATTTAACTATATAGTAATATATTTATGCTTGCAATTGTGTGCCGTCGACGAGTTCAAATAACAGAAATGAATTGAACGTTCATAATAAAGACGGCATTGGATTGGCTGTCCCTGTTCCCGGAAGGAAGGAATCTTTAAAGCAAAACATCGCTGTTTTCAACCATAAATAAAACATTCAAACATGACAGCTGCACATTAAGGTGATTAGAGATAAAAGCACTATGAAAAGAAAAGAAGAATATCATTCTAAACTATAAGTGAAAAGCAAAGTCGCGAGTCTTTAAAAAATAAAGTGGGATTAATTGTCTTTTCATTCCAAAAGAAATATTACAAATCATTATTAGCAATTTGAAAATCGATTTTTTTACCAAAGTTTTATGGTCTTTAAAAGAATAAAATGGGATTAGTTGTCTTTTCATTTAAAAAGAAGTGTAAATATTATTAGGAATAGAGAATTGCATTTCTTATCTAATCTTTATCATTTTTAAAAAATAAATTGAAATTATTATTATTATTATTTTTAAAAAGAATATAATATTATTGTCAATAATTTTTTGTTTCAATAAAACAGGGCTCTTATATTATATTATATATAAATGAGTTCTATCATACATTATTTAGTGTGTGAACAATATCTATTTCAATATGACTTCAATTAAAATTATATTTTTTAAAACGAATTAAAATTATTTATATAATTTTATATATAAAATATTAAAATTATATATTTTTAAATAAATTAAAATTATTTATAATAATTTTATACATAAAATCTTTGTCCCTTTGTATTATGTAAATAGAGGTATAAATTAGGGTTGAAAAGAAAATTACTACATCATAAGAGAGAATAAAATTTAAACACGACACAAAATTAATTTATAAATATATAATGTTTTCCAATATATCAAACAAATATGCAAGAGAAGAGAGGGAACTAAATTGGGAATTTTCTCAAATGATTTGCATACAACTTAATATATTGTAAAAATCAAAGATGCTACTATGATAATTGTAATGATGTATCGGAGAATTAGGTTACTATGAATGGGTTTTGTAAGGTTTTTGAATTTTTTATATTTTTTGTAAATATTTTCTTCCTATGGTTTTGTACATTTACTGAATGGTTTTTATTAGGTTTCTTATACCTTTTTTAATGTGTTTTTCTTTAAATTTTTTTAGGATACACATAGTTATAAATTAAATCCACATGCAAAATTAAAAAACTACAAATCTCTAATTTTTAATTTTATAGAGGTATCACATTGTATTCCTCTTTTTTGTTTCTAAGTGGATGTCTTTGTTGGTGTGACAAGTGTTTTCATCCAACTGATTTTACCTTTAGGTTCCTTTCACACTTATTCATTTTAAGCTTATTTGGACTTAAGAATGAACACCTATATTCAACGCACAATTAGATGCTTAATTATATGAACATGAGTTTTGTACACAATCTAGTCACTCTCCACCATGAGTGGATTACACATGGCTAACACTATGAGTAGGTGCTCAATCTATTATAAGTGGGTGCACACATCACTATGAGTGGATCACATTTCAATATGGGTTATCTACCACTTTATTTACCACTTTGGTGTGTGTACATAGTGTTGACATACCCAGTATGGTTTGTCTACTCTACTCTCTCTTTCCTATATATTAAGCACTTGATTAGTGCATTTGTAATGTGGAATTGTGAAATGAATGTAATCAACAAATTCATAAATTTGTACTTATCTTTGGATGAATTATGCATCACTTATAAGAATATAGGTTATTATTATTCAGTTCAATCTATAGTGTAAGATTGCTTAAAAAGGTTTTAGAATTATGTATAGGCTATATTAGTTAAATATGATAGGTTAGGTATATTGGGTAGCCTCTTATGAATTTTAATTTTTGTTATTTTTCCTTGCACACCAAGTATGCTCTTCTCTTGCATCCTTCCAAAGGTTGTCCTAAGAATCATAAAGGTTTAAAATAAAAAATGGATATAGTCGGGTTCCTTCTTGAGAGTTATTTTACAGGGTCAATTGTAGATAGTGCATGAGCCTTTCAAAGTTTAGCACCATATCCAGATTGCTCAAAAACCTATGCATCATAAATATCAAACTAAGTGCAAGTTTTTTGCATGTTTTAATAATATTTCATAATTTTTTAAATTTTTGATCAGTTCTATGTTAAAAAGTGATATACTCATTTTAATATTAATTCTCTCTTGACATTTACCCTGATATCCATTTTAAATTTAAAAATATCTATTATTTTGAAATCATGGTAGAACTATAACCAATCACTCAAAAAATCATAGATTATGTGCACCTCATTTTCATATTTCTAATCCATTTTAAAATCTTAAATTTCATTAAAAAACTCAAAAATTATCATAGTTTTACTCATCATGCCATCCTCAATTTTATGGACAAACAAATATAAGAAACACATGTCTAGAAGGGTATCTTCATTATTTTGTTTATGATAAATAGGATAAATAAGTTCATTGGATACCACTAGTTGAATGGTGGTATAAAATTTCTTTTCACACTTCTTCCAAAATGCCTCCCTTTTTTGCATTGTATGGGTATCACCTCCCATCCATCACTTCAACCTTGACATTACATACCAAGGTTTGAGATATTAAGGAACACATTCACCATCAATATGAGGTACTAGTTACGTTTCAAGAGAATTTAAAAATGGAATAAATAGAATGAAGTAACAAGCAGATCAACATTGTAGTGAGAAACATTTTGACATAGGTGGTTGGTTATTTATTTGTTTTCATCTATATAAGAATATGTATCTGAATCAACTTAAAAAGGATAAAATTTTATCACATAAGTATTATGCCGCTAATTAGATCTTGTAAAAAAATGGTAGTGTAGATAACAAGATGGAATTACCCCCATCCACTCATATACATCTATTTTTCCATGTGTCTTGACTGAACAATATAATTAGACACTAAGTTTTCACTCATATTGAGTTACCTAAATTAGATGAAAAAGGATGAGACATTCTAGATCCTGAAGAGATCCTTCACACACGCGCACACATTTAATAACTATGAACTAGAGAGATTAAGGATTATTTAATCAAATAGAGGAATATGCATTCTAAAGATGCAACATGGGAGGATGAAGTGTTCCTACAACAACATCTTGGTTTGATTCAACATTGAGGATAATGTTTTTTTGAAGGGTATAAAAGTGTTTATTGGGAATACAGATTAACATAGGTGTTATTAAGCTCATCCCTAGGGATGGATACTCCACTAAGGTAAAAACTTGGAGACCCATCAATCTCCTAGATGTATCCTATAAAATATTGGAAAAAATCTTGGCCAAACATCTCTCCTCCCTTCTTTATTTGATTGTTTATGAATCTAAGACTAATTTTGTTAAGGGTAGATAGATTTTAGATAACCTTATTACTATTTTTTATCACATGTATTGGGCCCAAGATTCCAAAAATGATGCGGGCATTATTTTGATTGACATTGCGAAAAGTTATGATAGAATTGAATGGCCTTTTATTGAACAAATATCGAGAAGCTTTAGGTTTAAAGATAGATTTTGTAAAATGATTAATATTTTATTTAAAAATGCTTCTATAGTTGTTGAAGTTAATGCTAATCTTATTCAGACCCTTGCGCTTCAAACATCTATCAGACAATGATGTCCATTGGCTCCATTTATGTTTGTGCTTGCGATAGAAGTGTTACACTACTTGTTAAGAAGTACCGAGATGGGGGCACCAATTAAATGGTTCATTTTGCGTAATAAATCCCTATGTAATTAGTCTCATGGAGCCATGATCAACCAAGATAATATTAATTTTATTTATAAAGCTATCTCTCCTAATTTGTTTATCAGTTGGAAGCCTATAATATTGCTTAATGTTTCTTATAAGATTCTTGCTAAGGCCCTTACCAACAAAGTATGCCTCATCTTACCTTCCATTGTTAGAGCAGTGCAAATTTGTTTTATTAAATGACATTATATTTTGGATAATCTTATTATAGTTTAGGGTGGCATTGCTTGGGCCTGCTCCTTTCTCTAAATAACTATTTTCCTTAAACAAGATTTTGAAAAAGATTATTCTAAAATGGAGTGGTAATTCACTTTGGCCATGCATGAATCTCTCTACTTTGACCCCTAATTCATTTTTTTTCTCCAAAACTTGATTCAAAAGGCTTCAACATTCCCCACTATTAATGGTCATAAAACAAATGGGATTGAGTTTCAACGCTCTATTTTCCATGCATTGCTCTTTGCTCTAGTGTTCTATGTGTTATCTATTGAAGCCCTGGGTTATCTCCTAGATTTCAAAGCTTCTCAAGGGTTTGTTCGTGTTATTTTCTTGCCTAAACACACCTCCTTACTCAACAATGGTATTTTATAGATGACACATTCTACACACTTGAAGAACATGAGGTCACCATTAAGGAAGCTATCTAATGCCTAGACACTTATTATCTTGATTCTGGTTCTAGTCTCCAATGGAAGAAAACCCTTTTTTTGGCAAAGTATGATGAATATGTTTGATTGGATTCTCACTTATAATTGACAATATATTTCATGAGGAGAATTATTCAAGTTCTTGGGCATCCCCTTCACCTTTGAAAATTCTCAAGATGAGCTTTGACAGTATGTCCTCAATAGGATTTTAAAAGAGTTTGAATAAAAGATTACTAAATTCTTATATATAGAAAATGAGTTTTAGGTTTACAACAAAATCTTGGATGCCACTCATGTGTAATATTTTTCATGCCATTGCCCCTTTAAGGCCTCTTATGAAGCACTAGGAAAAATCCTTAGAGATATACACTAGGTCAACTATAATAATTTTCAGGGTTTTCATCAGGTAGCCTAGGATATTTGTTGCCTCCCTCTTGATAAGGGTAGTATGGACATCATTGACACCTTTTCTCAAAGTATGGCCTTATGTGCTAAGTGGGTTGTGTAGGCCATTGAGGGCAATGCATATTGGAAAAAAATTCTAAGCCATTGTATCTTTGTGATCTCTCCCTATGGTAAAACTAGTTGGCAAAATATTGGCTTTCAACACCTTCTTATCACTACAACTCCTATCAAGATCTCTGGCTATTTTTAGCCAAAATTATTTGGAAGGCATTTGAAGTCATCAAATCCCACTTGAAGTGGGTGGGATATTATTTTCACACAAGGTTATATTTTAATTACCATAACTTGTGGTGGTCCCCTATTTTTACTAGTTATTCTATTCTCTTAGATGTATTACCTAATATTAAAGCTTTGTGGTTATTTTGCAAAGGGATTTATACTATTTAGGATTTGGCTACATCCATAGATTAGATCTCCTAGCCTAAGTTAAATGTTAAGTTATAGTGAAAAAATGAAACCTTAACTTCAATTATTCACATCTAATAGTTGTTACTTGATGTTTTATTTCATAAACTAGGTCTACTACCTCCTATGGCCTGGTAGAAGGAACGGAGGTGGAATCATAATACACATTTCAATAATTACTCTCCCAATTTGTTTTATCAAGTGATGAGTCCCTTCTCCCTATCTTTAGGTAAAATTAATAGACGTTGGGGTCTCCAGTCATTTCCCAAGACCTGTCTCACTCATCTGGATCATGTGTGGTAGATTGGACTAAAGACCAAGTTGGCTCATTTTTTGTGGTGTTTGACATACCAAAGAATTCCCTTTGGTGAGAGATTTATCCACATCCACATTCCCCATCCCTTTTGTCTAACTTGCAATCATCGTAAATCATTTAAACATCTATTTTGGTTTTATCTGAAAGCTCAATCTCCCTTGTGATGGATTCATTAACTTTTTTAGCCTTACCACCCTAATCCTTTCTCTTCATGACACACACTCTTTGGGGATTATTCTAATTATCTAGCTTCTATTTGCTTGATCTTACATTTATTATATGCAATTATTCTCTTTTAGTTATGGAAATCTATAAATAATGCTATCTTTAAACATGAGCACTATGAAATTTATTTTTATATTAATGAAAAGGTTGTTATTTGTTCAACCTCTATGTAGATCCAAGGTCAAGAAGAAAAGATGGATCTATGCCTCTACCACCTATAATAGATCCTTAAACATTGGGGGAGTGCCCCTTTCACCATGACCCAGATGTTTCTTGATAGCACATATTGTGGTCTATAACCTCCTCCTCCTAGAAGGCATCAAAGCAAAAGTTAGTCCAGAGGTAGGGGTCACTTCTCTCTTCACCCTACTCTAATGGGAAGCTAGAATTCTCATGTAAAAACTAATGTTGGTCCTTCTCATCTCTCTTAGACTAATATGTAACCAACTGGTGGATGGCCTATCAATATTCATGATGACCCTATTGATGGATAGACTACATATATTCCTAATGTGAAATCACCTACTTGGATGATGATTCCCAAGGATGATCCTTTGCCTTCATCTCTTGGGATGATGGCATATGCTTAGTCCTTTTTATATTTATTATTTTTATATTCTTATGAGTCGTGCCTTGACTAATTGATTTTTTATATGTTTAGAGCTAGTTTTATTCTTTCGACAAGGAGTCTAAGACATGATATGTTCAACTACTTTACTTTACAACCTTCCATTTGTATTGATTATTCTTCTTATTAATATAATATGAAGCATTATAATTTATAAAATTATAGGGATAAGGGTGCTACTTACATTTATCCCCCCCCAAAAAAAAATCAAAATTTCTCACTTTTCTTAAAAAATAAAAAAAATCATGGATAGGATTTATGGGCCTTCCTATTGTGTCTTATGTTTTTAAAAGAGTGTGCCAAGATATCTAAATAACATTCAAGCAACAATGTTGATTCCTATAGAGAGAGATCCAAAATTCCAAGAGAAGGAAAAATAATGCATTTGATTGATTGCAGTAATTAGTGAGTAACCTTCAAAAAAATTAAAGTGGGGTACATATAGTGAAAATTAGGGAAATATAAGGAAACCCTAATTTTTTGAATTAACTAATTAAAATTAAATATAATTAGCCTATAGACCCTTTATAACTAATCTAAAGAAGCTTAAATAACATAGAATGTCCATACAACCATGTAGGCAAAACCTAGTGGAAAAAAACACTACACTAACACCCTCCCTAAGTGTAGCTTAGGTGAGATGAGAATTGGGTCCCAACATTGAAATTCTAATGAAGTACCCAAGTACATAGTGATGAACCTACATAGGAAGAAGAATAAGGTAGAGTATCTCTAACCCCAATGAGAGCATGCAAATAGACACATTTACTCTTTATGAAGGGCTTGGTTAAAATATCTACAATCTGCTTTGATGTTGGATAGTATCTAAGATCGATAACTTGCTCATTGATAAGCTCTCTGATGAAATGCATGTGAATCTCTATGTGTTTGGTCCTTTGATGGAGAACCAAATTCCTTCAAATCTGGATAGTGTTTTGGTTGTCATAGTAGATGATTGTTGGTTTATGAAATTGGACACTAAACTTAGTGAGAATTCCTTGACGTGAGATTACTTAACTAGTGGCATTGACAGACCCTTTGTATTCTGCTTCTATGGATAATAAGGAAATTTCATGGTGCTTCTTGCTTGACCAACTTATTAGACCCAAACCAAGAGAGAAACTATAACCTGAATTAGACTTTTGACTTTGAATATCTCCAGCCCAATCTAAATCTATGTATCTAATCAAATCAACCTTTGTTCCTGCTCTATAGTGTATCCCATATCTATGTGAAACCTGAATGTAGTAAAAAATCCACTTTGCTACCTTTTAGTGTAACTCATGTGACTCATGCATAAACTGAGAAACCAATTTAACTACATAGGATATGTCAAGTCTAGTGTGTGTGAGATAGATAAGATTGCCCACGAGTTGCCGATACTGAGTTGCATCAATGAGAGGTACAGGGCAATAAGCCTCAAGCTTCACACCAAACAAGAAAGGAGTAGGATTTGGTTTACAATCATCCATGTTAAACCTCACAAACAAATCAAGAGAATACTTGGATTATGGTAAAGTTATCCTAGAATCTGATTAAATGATTTTAATCTTAAAAAAGTAGTGTAGAAATTCCATATCTATCATTGAAAATCTATCTAGAAGTACAATTTTCACTATTGAGATGGATGATTGTGAGTTCCCTATAATCATTAAGTAATCCACATAGAGACCTAAGATCAATAGGGAATCATCCTACCACAAGATGTAGACATTTAGATCTGAGTGACATCTAAAAAATCCAATTGTGAGGAGAAAGGAGTCCATCTTGGGATACCAAGCCCTAAGGGACTATTTGAGTCCGTAAATAGATTTCCTAAGTTTGTAGATTAAGGAGGTGTCTTCCATAAAGCCTTATTTTTGATCCATATATATCTCTTCTTTGAGGTCACCATGTAGAAAATCACTCTTTACATCCATTTGGTGAACATCCCATCAATCTGTAGTTATAATAGATAAAGTGAGTCTTATAGATGTCATCTTGGATACAAGAGAAAATGTCTCATTGTATTTTATGCTAGGCACTTGAGAAAACCCCTTTCCAACTAGAAAATCTTTATACTTATCGACTGACCCATATGCACTATACTTGGTTTGATAAACCCATTTTCAATAGACCAATTTTCTTCCTTTTGAAAGAGGGATAGTTCCCATGCTTTGTTCTTGATTAAGGAACTGTACTCTTCTTGTATAGCAAAATCCCATTCTAGAATGCTAGATTCCTCATGTAAGGTTTATATATCTAAGTCAATGGCCAAGTAGGCATGTGATGTCCCTTGAAACTATGATCATGTCTACCTTATATCCGATAGATTTCTAACCCATTTCCCAACACTTTAAAGTGTTTGTCTAGCCTAAATAGGACAAAAATTATATGAGATGAGAGAATCAAGAGGTGATTCCTTATCATCTTTAGTGTGTGTGAGATGGAGGAGGAGAATCCTCATCGTTGTCCTCATCACTTGAATTTGAAGAAGAAGATTCATCCTCATCATCAGGAGGATCTTAAGGTGGATCTATGTCACTATCTGAAGTGGAATTAATGTCCAATGAGACTTTTGAAGATTTTGGAGTGCCATGATTATGTTCAAGTGGGCCCTCCTTAAACATGGCACTCCTTTCAATGAAAAACTCATGATTTTTATGATGGATAAGCCTATATCACTTAACAACCTTTGCATACCACATAAAGATGTAAGACTGACTTTGAGGGTCCATTGCCTTGCATTTCTTCTTGAGAATATGGGCCATTACTAATGATTCAAACACTCAAAAGTGATCTACTGTGGGATTGTGATTTTCTCAAGCTTAAAAAGGAGTGATTCCCTTCAAGTCTTTGTGTGGAACTCAATTCTGAATGTAACACACACAGTTAATTTCTTTGTCCCAATACTGAGGAGCAAGAGACTTTGATTGAAGTATGAAAATTTTCATTTCCTTCAAGGTACAATTCTTACATTCAGCCACACCATTCTACTAAGGAATGTATGGAACTATGTGTTTCATTTGAATCTCCTCTAATGTGAAAAATTATTTAAACCTATTGTTTACATAATCCTCTATTATTGATTGAATGTTTTAGAAATGGTCTTGTCAAGTCACTATGGACTATCTCTAGCTTATGTTTGGCTCTCCTTGCTTTGCCCTTGTCATATTTCTCTTCTAGATGCTTACCAAGAATGCAACCATTGCATAGGCCATCCAAGAATTTAACTTTAGGTAACCCTGAAACCATGTCCTAATGACTGATTTGCTCCAATTAATGGTAGTTTAAATGGCCAAACCATTCATGCCATAGTTTGCTTATTCCATCTTCATGAGTAAGCAGTGTAGTTCATGGTTGATCTAGTGAAAAATGTGAAAAGTTATACATCCTAGACTATTGATTGGCCTTCCCATAAGCAATTACAGTATCACTATGTAGCTCTTTTATGACCATTGAATCAAGTGTGAACTCAACTTGCTTCCCTACACTTATGTGAGTGATTTGATATACTAACAGAAGATTGGTGGATAGTGAAGGAACACACAATATCATTGAAGGTCCCATCCCTTACTTAAATCAATCCTTTACCATTGACTTCTGTCAAAGTGTCATCACCCATTAGAATTGAAGGCATAGAACATAGCTCTATTTTTGAAAATAGATCCTCAGAGAAGGCCTTGTGATAGGAAGCACCTGAGTCAATAACCCATGTTGAAGGCTAAGAAGCTACTACAACAAGTGCTTTACCCTTATTTTTATCCTTTTTGTTGTCTCTACCCTTTACAAAATCTTGTGTTGATATGTTTTGAGATGAAGATTCAGGAACACTGATGTTGTTCTTCTCATCAAGGTGTCAATCTTATTTTTTATGCACTAAGATTCATCATGCCCAATTTTATTACAAAAGTTTCATTTGATTTTCTACTTCTTAGGTTTCCCACTTGAGGATGACTTATTTTATGATGCCTTTGGATTGGTATTTTATTTTTTATTCTGCTTGTGCTCATGATCAGGTTTAGACTATTTTTTATCTTGTTTTCCACTACCAGAAGGCTTCTTATTGTCTTGATTGATAATTAAGGCACATGATTTTGAATACTTTAGTGCATCAATTATCTTGATCCTGAGTCAGATTGACAATAAACTCATCAAATGATGACATTTTACAAATGGATCCAACTGCACATTTAGTAGCATGAAATGTAAAGATGAACACTGAATAGTCATGATCAAGTTTTACAAGCATGGATAGAATCAACTAGTCATCTATTTTCTCAATGCCACATTGTTTCAACTATAGTCTCAAGGATTTAAAATATGTAAAAAACTCTTTTAGGGTGTCATAGTCACCTGGGCTCAATGTGATGAGCTCATTCTCTATCTCATGACCCCTCATGATATCTTGTACTCTAAAAATCTTGTCTAGGATTATCCAGACTTCATTTTAAAGTTTTTACAGATTCAACATGAAATAGTAGGTTAGAAGACATTGACAAGCATAGAAACCCATAGGCCTCATCACATTTGTTGTATCATTTAACCTTTTGTACATATGTATATGGCTCAGTTTCCTCACCTACAGTAATTTGATAGAGTCCTTTACCTCTCAAAGCGAGTTACATTTTAGACTTCCATTCTAGATAGTTAAATGGTGTGAGTGGTTCGATATTTAGATCCATTGGTGCATATTAGAATGAGACAAATTATAGAATTGAAATTAAATTAAAAAATATAAATCACATAGTATAAATACTCCTTGAACTATCAAAAATACCCTTCTAAAGTTACAATGCACACACGCTCAATCTTAGATGTCAGACACAGTCGAGAATACATCTATGAGCAGTCAGTGTGAGAAAGTATGAGAGGGATGTTGGACATAGCCTAAAATGTATCCAAGAGGAAAGGTACAAAGGTTTGAAGAGAGTTTTAAGCTATTACATCATGTAAAAAATGGATGCTACAAAAGTCTTGAGACAATATCACCAATGTGTAGAGCTCAAAAAAATATGCACTTTCAAAAACATGACACATAAAAAAAGCTAGGGATTGAAATTTATATCACTTATTAGTTATTACTCACACATATTCTTAGACCCTTTCCAAAAACAGAAATTATTTTCTAGACTTGTGTTTTTCATCCAAAAAACCAAATATAAAAACAACTTTACTATATTTCTTCATTACCTTTCACCTAAAATTTGATGCCCTCCTGAACATTGCTTAGGGTTTCAACACTACTTTACTTTGGGTTCTTGCAACTACTTTACTTAAAAATTAAGAAGTAATTGACCCTAGAAAACTTGAATAGGTCTTCCTAGTGCATTTTGAGTTCTTGCAACTGCATTACTTTGGATTCTTATAACCGCATTACTTTGGATTCTTGAAACTACTTAAATATAAAAAGTAATAAGTAATTATTCTTGGAAAACCCAATTAATTCTTGACAGTGTATTTTGGGTTCTTCAAACAACTTTACTTTAGGGTTTCAAGCAACTGCAATTTATAAAAGTAAATGAGTAGTTGACCTTAGAAAACCCGATTACTTCTTGATAGTGTATTTTGGGGTTGTAAAATTTGACTGATAAACCCTGATTACTTACAAATAATTATCTTGGAGAACCCTGATTACTTCCAAGTAGTTGCCTTGGAGAAGCCTGATTACTTCTTGTAGTGTATTTTGGGTTTCTTGAACTGCTTTACTTAACTTCACAAATTAAAAGTAAAGTAATGTTAAAAACTTGATTTGGTCTATGATCAAGTTGTTGGGATTGAGAACCATGATTACTTTTAGTTGTGATGTTAGAGAAGCTCGATTACTTCCAAGTAATGTAATTCAAGTTTCTTGGACTACTTTACTTGACTTCACGAACTGAATGTAAAGTAATGCTGAAAACCCAATTTTATCTGCAAGTAAGTTGTTGCACTTCAAAAACTTGATTTGGTTTGAAATCAAGCAATTACCTTCTAAGATCTTGAATTGGTCTACAGAGAGTACACCAACATTTGCAGGGTTGATTACTTCATCCATATGGACGTCTGACCAGATGGAAGAAATTGATTTTTTTAAAAATCTACAAACTTTTTCAAAAATATAAAAGTAACCCATTTTAGATCTCAAAATACCCAAAAAATATATACAAATGGATTTTTCATCAAAAACCTTTTGACATAAGTTTTAAGGTAGATTAATAAAATGCCTCCAAAGTCAATTATGGTGACCAAGACAAAAGAAAAAATCATAACAAGGTGAATGCATGGAGGATCTTACTAGGGAGTCTGATGCATGAGGATGTAAGGAAAGCTCTAATATCATGAAAGAGTATGCCAAGATCTCTGAATAGCGTTCAAGCAAAAATGTCGATTCTTGTAGAGAGATCTCCAAAATTTCAAGAGAAGAAAAAATAATGCATTCGATTGATAGCAATAATTAGTGAGTAACCTTCCAAAAAGGAAAATTGGGGTACATATAAAAAAAATTAGAGAAACATAAGGAAGCCCCTAATTTTTCTAATTAACTAATTAAAATTAAATATAATTAGCCTATGGACCCTTTATAACTGACATAAGGAAGCTTAAATAATATAGAATAGCCATACAACCGTGTAGGCAAAACCCAGTGAGAAAAAACACTACAATAACAATTTTTAAGCTTATAAATCTTCATGATACATATTTTATATATACATGTGTGCATGTTGGTCCATGTATATGAGCATGTATCAAATCATTGAGAAATGTGAAGTGTGGCCAACTAATCATTTTCAAAGATAGTGCAATGGAGTATCAACAACCCTTAACCAAATATTAATAGTGGTAAGTTTAATAAATAAAATAATTATTTTAAAATTAAAAATTAACTCACAAAAATTATATAAAATATCATGGTAAGAAGGAATTGTAACATTTATGACTAAAGAGTACATTTCAATCTCACATTTCATTGTAAAAAAATAAAACTATTACAATGTTTTTAATCATATATTAATTTATAAAATTATAAATTAAAATAATCAAATTTGTAATGAACTTGGTTAATCAAACTTTGTCTATTTTTCTGATTTTTATTAATTATTTAAAATATTAAAACAATTAAAGATTAAGCTCAAAAATAAATACATAATAACATTTAATGTGAATTATTTTAAAATTAAGTATTGTGATAAATATATACATATTTTAGATAGATTCTATAAATCTATCCAATCTAATTAATGTAAATTAATAATATTATTAATATTAATACATAAATCATCATTTTGATAAATCACTATTAAAAAAATTAATGGCATATATGCTTTATAAATTAATATGCACTCAAAATTTTCCTTGAATTTATAATTTTTAAAGATTAAATTAATTTATGTTAATTAATTAAAACTAATATTATTAATACTATTTAAAAAGTATACAAAAACAAAAGTTGATTTGTCCAAGTACATCTTTTGTGCTTACAATTGTGCGCCATTGACGAGTTTGAACATTCGAACTTGAGCAGTTAAAGCGTTACGCAACAATAACACTTACGCAACAATTTTGTAAATTATGTGAGGGTATCAAAGTACGGAAAATTACACTTTTACTTCGTTTAAAGCGTTTTAGTGTATAAAATTAGAAAAATATCTTTTATTTTATTAAATTATAAGATTTTTTTTTGGTGGTGGGGGGTGGGGGTAATGTATCGAAATGTGAGATACGATAGTCTGTACCCTAATTCCTTTTTGAAACTAGTTCAAATATTAAAATTTAATATTTATTAATAATGATTAGAAATATATTTATAAAAGTAAGTAAATATGTTTATTATTATATAATATAATTTGAATATGAATTTTATAAATAAAATTTATATATACATTAAAGTTTAGAATAAATTGTTAATCAAATAGTTGTGTATATAAATAGTAAATTTTAACAAAATAATATATTAAATTTTTTATTTTAATATAATTTTAGTATTAATTAGATTATTATGGGACTTTTTATAATTATAATTTTATTAATTAAATTTTGATGGTGTAATGAAATAAAAGATTTTGTTGAGTCATTTTTTTATAGAGATCATATCCATTCCTCTATTTAATTTGAGGATTCGAAATTTGTAAGATTTGTATGGATATTCTTAGAAAGAAGACCTTCTTTACAAAAGTTGTTCATTGTTGTTTGTTACTTTTGCCTGAAATACTCGCATGTTATAGCTCTTTAAGGTGAATCCCCCTTTGTAGACCTACAACCAGAGATTACAAAATATTTTACTACTAGTGAGGTAGTTCTTGTTCATGACTTCAATACTTAGATTGTCTAGCTACATTGTGTTAGCCATGATCTTCACAATGACTTCTTGATGATTTATGAAATTGATCATCATGAATCAAGATTCTAACAATATTATGCAAACTTTACTATGAATGCTTACCGACGACACCTAATCAAGTTGGATGAATCTCATGACTTTGTTATTCTAAATGATACTAAACACTTCTCTAAATATAGAGGCTATACTATTTTCCTCATCACATTCTTATATCCTTTCATATGCCACTAACCAAACCTAATACTACTTTATACTATTTTCCTCATCACATTCTTATATCCTTTCATATGCCACTAACCAAACCTAATACTACTTTTTACCTTGGACTCTCTTGCCAACATACTACTATTTATTTTGATCATGCATATAATAAGAGCTATAATAATATTCTTAAATCTAACCTCATAAGCATTTATTAGACTTTAGACCTACTTGAGAGAGCTAATAGGCTATTCCAAGGAATTATGATTGTTGCTCTTAATGCCTTCACTCACTCCATTCAGACCACATAATTCCCATGGTCATTGCTCTCGAAATGGATTTAATTTTCCTTTGGAAGGAAGGAAGCTCTAAAGTAAATCAATCATAAATAAAACATTTGAACTTGCCAGCTGTATTATACGCATTAAATTTGATTGCAATTGTATGTTCGGTCAAAGATGCATCAAATAAGTAAATATAAAAGCACTGTAAAATACGTTGATTATAACATTAATTATAAAACATTAAATGTATATTTTTGTGGATAAATTAAAATTATTTATAATGATTTTGTACGTCTCTTTATATTATGTAAGTAGACATAGAAATTAGGTTTGAAATAAAAACTACTACAGCTCAAAGATGGAATAAAATTTAAGCACGAGACAAAACTAATTTATAAATATATAATGCTTTCTAAAAAATCAAACAAAATGCAAGAAAAGAGAAGAAACTAAATTAAGAATTATTTCAAAAGATTTGCATTCAACTTAAAAATTATATATTATAAAAATCAAAGATATTACTATGAATTTTGTTAATTGTAATGATATATAGGAGAATTAGGTTACTATGAATAGGTTTTGTAGGGTTTTTTATTTCTTTTTTAAGTAAAGTTTTTCTTCTTATGATTTTGTATATTTATTGAATGGTTTTTATTAGATTTTTTTAATGCTTTATTTGTTTTCCTTTACATGTTTTCTAGGATATACATAGTTATAAATTATATTTGTATATAAAATTAAATAATTACAAAACTTTTATTTTTAATTTTGTAAGGGTATCACATTGTATTACTCTATTAGAATTACATTACAAGATCAAATGAACCTAATAAAAAGCATGAAATAGTACTAAATAATAATTGCATATCCGAGACAATAAATAAAATGAATAAATAGCTAAAATATGATGAATTAATATGATAATTCAAAATTGTTCTGATGTAGAGTACACAAAAATTCATTGCTTATATAGAGCAAGGCATACAAGATAGAGATCAAGGAACTCACACAACACATGTAGTTCAACTAATATCTGACTACATAAATAGTTGAGTGCAACTCCACAATAACAAGATAGGTGTCAGACTTGTCTAAATGATAAATATAAATTGACTACTAGTTAAGCAATATTATCCTATCTTACCTTGAATAGTGGAGTGTAACTCCATAGTAACAAGATAGGTGTCCAAGTTGACTATTAGCTAAGTACGCTTATCCTATCTAGTGCAAATTATTAATCAATGTAATCAACTAATTAAAATAAGTAATTAATGCACCAATCTAAATCATACATATAAGGAAATGCAATAAAGCAAATAAATGCACCAATACCTTCCAATAAGTGAATCTTAGGTAGGGCTATGCAGATAAGAATCTCGACAATGTGTAGCTATATTAGGCACTCTGTAAAAATAGATGAGGAAAGGAGAAAAATCAAAGGAAATAAAACTCCTCAAAATGAAGGTATAGGAGACCCCCCCCTTGAAGAGTTGATGTCCCCTGAAGAACTGATAGCTCACACCCCCAAAAGAGATTGCAAGTGAGGATACTTGATCTCAGTGAAAGGTTTGATGAAAATATTTTCAATCTGCTCCTCTATAAGACAATATTGAAGATCAATGATCTCTATCTAAATCAACTCCTTGATAAAGTACATATGGATCTCTATGTGTTTGGTTTCTAATGATAAATTAGATTCTTCAATATATGGATAGTGCTATGGTTATTGTAGTAGATGACTAATGGCTTTTGAAATGGAACACCAAGCTTAGTGAGAATATTCTAAAGCCAAATAACCTCAGTAGTGGCATTAACAATGCCATAATACTCAGCCTCTATAGATGAAAGAGTAATAACATGATGCTTTTGGCTCTGCAAACAAATGTGGTCAAATTCAAAGTTAACGTTGGAACTAGAATTAGACTTACGATCATCATAATCACCAACCTAATCAAAATATGTGTATCCACTAAGTTTTAACTTGTGCCTTATATATAATGAATCTCTTAATATGCTTGGTGGCTCTCTAATGAAGTTCATGTGGTGTCTGCATAAAGTGTGAAACCATACCAATTGCATATGAAATGCCAAGCCATGTATGAATCAGATAGATAAGGCTGCCTACAAGCTGGTGATACAATGTGGTATCAACCAAGGGAGTGGAATAATGAACCTCAAGTCTAAATCCAAAATTTTTGAAAATTTTGGATAAATCTAAAAAAATTGACAGTATAGTAACAAAGAGCATGAAATTTTAATCTATTTCAAAAATTAATTTGCTCAAAAGTACCTCTCAGTGTTCAAATAGTGAGCTCTAGAAGTTGTCCTATCAATTTTTACTATTGATCTGTGAGGCCTACTAACATGGCACTCCAAAAAAAAAGTCCCTACACAGTCCATACAGTATGTATGGCTGTACCTAGGAGCAAAAAACATTTTGCATTCTAGGTGATTGTGTCTAGATTAGATAAATTTTATATGGATCTATAGGTTTTGATGCCTTCCAAATGAAACTATGAGGTCCATTTTTCTTAGAATCATTTTTATTTTTATAGATTTTGGCATGGTGCTTCTGAATCAAACCCTTATCAATTTCACCTCCTATGCCCAATCTAGATAAAATTGTAGATGATTTTGACTATCTTGGACACTCTAAACTCAATGGTGAGCTCATAAATTCTCCACAAAGCTCTTATTTATACCTGTATACAAAATCAAAAAATCAATCCTATATCTGAATATTTTTCTCTTAAATATTTAGCAATCTATAGGTTCAAGATAGCTCAAATACCATGTTAGAATTAACATACAAGATCTAATGAATTTAATAGAGAACATGAACAAAAGATAAAACAATAATAATAATAATAATAAATAATAACTATATATCTGAGACATTAACTAAAATAAATAAATAAATAACTCAAATATGGTGATATACTTTAATAATTCAATATTGATCTGATGTAGAATACATAAAAATCCATTATTTATATAAAGTAAGGTGTGCAATAAAAAGATCAAATAACTCATACAACATGTGTAATTCAACTAATATCTTACATGAATAGTGAATTGTAACTCCACAATAGCAATATAGGTGTCAAACTTGTGTAAATGATCAACACAAGTTGACTACTAGTTAAGCAATCTTATCTTATCTTACTTTGAATAGCAAAGTGCAACTCCATGGTAACAAAATAGGTGTCCAAGTTGATTACTAGCTAAGCAAGCTTATCCTATCTGGTACAAATTATTACTCAATATAATAAACTAATTACCATAAGTAATTAGTGCACCAATCTAAATAATAAATATAAGTAAATACAATAAATCAACTAAATGCACCAACATCCTCTTTTTTGTCTCTAAGTGGATTTTTTTATTAGTGCAAAAAGTGTTCTGATCCAAATTTATTTTATCTTTGGGTTCCTTTCACACCTATTCACTTTAATCTTACTTAGGATTTAATAGTGCACATATATGTTTAATGCATAATTAGATACTTAATTATATGCATGTGGGTTTAGTACACAATCTAATCATTCTTCATCATGAGTGGCTTACACATAGCTAAACTATGAGCAGGTTCTCACTCCACTACAAATGAGTGCACACTTCACTATGAGTGGACCACAATCCATTATGGGTTGTCTACCACTTTGTTTACCACTTTAGTATGTGTACATAGTGTTAAAATTCCTATTATGGGTTGTCTACTCCACTCTCTCTTTCTTATATATTGAGGTTCTTAGTACTGAATTTGTAACTTAGAATTATAAAATGAATACAATCAATGAATTCATGCATTGGTATTTATATTGCATGAGTTTTGAATCATTGATAAGAATATAATTTATTCTTATCAAGCTCAATCTACAACATAAGAATGTTTCTTTAAGGTTTTATAATCACATATAGGCTATATTAGATAAATCTAACAAATTAAATATATTGGGTAGCTTCTTATGAGTTTTAAGTTCTATTATTTTTATTTGCACACCAAGTATTCTCCTCTTGCATCCTTTCAAGGGTGGTCCTAAGAATTATAATGATTTAAAATTAAAAAACTAAATTTAGAGGAGATCCATCTTGATTTTTTTATAGGTTCAATTTTATAGATTGCATGAGCCATTTAGAGCTCACCACCATATCCAGATTGCTCATAAACTTATGCATTGTAAATGTCAATCTAGGTGCAATTTTGTACTTGTTTTAATATTATTTCTTATATATATATATATATATATATATATATATATATATATATATATATATATATATATATATATATATATATATATATATATATATCAATTGTATGTTAAAAAAAAAGATATATATTCTTTTTATTAGCAATTCTCTCTTGACATTTAGCCTACAAATTTATTTTCAATTAATATACATCTAAAGTTTTTTAAATTGTGATATAAATGTAACTAATCATTAAAAAAAAGAATTTTGTGCACCTAATTTTCAGCTTTCTAATACATTTTGAAATTCTAAATTTCATTAAAATTTTCAAATTTTATCATAGTCTCTCTCTCTCTATATATATATGCCGTGGATAATCCCACATTTCCTCTTTGGACTCCTCCATACACAACATATAACTAATATGAATATAGTGCATTAATGGGTAAAGGTTACACCCAATACATCCTGAAAATATTTCAAGAACCCTTAGATTTTAAAGACAATAATTTATGGCTAATTAAGGATCATAAAAAAATGGTTAATTATACACATTCATTTATCTTGACCTTTGTTTTCACATTAATCAATGTAAATCACCTAAGGAGGCTTAGAAAAACTTCAAAACTTGTATGGTCAAACTGATAAAGTTATGGGGTATAAAATATATAATGAACTCATTATTCTAGACTAGCAATAGAATTAATTTAAATTAAAAAAAAATCCTCTTAAAAAATATTTAAAATATGGAGTACGCATATGAAAACCATGAAAAACAATTCAAAGATGAAATCATCTTTGGAATGACACACCTAAATTCAAAATATAATAATTTTTATTTATTATACCAAATCTACTAAATCTTTAAACTAACTTACTTTGGTTAAGATAATCTGAGTCATTTTATTTTATCTCTTCTCTTTTAGTAAAAACTGCAAAGATTTTTTTTTCACTTTTAATTAAAATATAAGTTATCTTAATTTTTAAGTAAAGAAAAAACACCACCAAATTTATGATAAAAAATAATATTTAATGAATATAAGATGTATTGTGATTTTCTTTAAAAAATGGTTACATAGAATTAATTAGGAAAAAAAATGATTACACAATATAGTCAATTCAAAAATGTTATTATGTAAAAATAATTATGTGATTATTAATTATTTTAAATATTAAATAATAAAAATAGTTTTATGATATAAAAATTATGATGGTATGGTTTATAATATTAATATGTGTAATTCATTAATATTTTGTAGTAGGTTTTTTCTTTCTCAAAAATTCAAAATCTATTATATTTTAATTAGAACTAAAAGGAAGTGATGGAATATTCAAAAATCAAACTCAATCTTAAACATTATATAATAAAATATATAAAGTTTAATAAATAATTTTGTTATGAGCTATTCTATAAAATATCAGCCCCATTTAACCCATGTAATTAAGAGATTTATTTTTATTTAACCCATGTAATTATGTGATTTATTTTTATTATATGTAAATTATTTTTTAAATAATAGATATATTAATTCATTTTATGATTTCTTAAGAGACACATTTTATATCCAAAAATTTTCCTAATATTTTAACAACATTCAAGATTATGTAACCAAAGTGAAAAAATGAAGAGCAAAATTAAATGAATGTGGTTTTGTAAATAAGAATGTATAGTAAGTATTCAATGTACTAGGAAAACTACCTTCTGAATATGTAGTCCTTGATTCCAGCTATCAGACTCATTGATTTACTATGTAAAAGGCCTATACAATGTCTACCTTCAAGTCATTTTTAGAAATATTATGCTTAAATAGGCCAAGTTGATCACTATAGAACTCTTGAAGCCATAAAGTCACAATCCTTGGTGGTGGGACATCCTCCATATTCAAATGAGTTTAATTAGTAGAAAGAACCAATGCCCAAGCCATAGAAATATCTTGCATAGTCATCACATACTTCAATGAAGAACATATTAATCCTTTAAAAATCAAATGGATTTTCAATAGAACGAGTGATCAATTTATATATACTACCATAAATTTGATCATGATGTGCATTAGTGTTATGCTAAGAAAATTGATGAGCTAAAACATCATCTCAAGAAAAATCATAGCAGTTTTCCATCATCATACACAAAGGAATCATCTCCTACGTCTTCTTAGACAAATAAAGAGAGAGAAAAAACAATTATTGCATCAAGAAAGTCTTCTCAACAATGGATACCTGACTCTAGGGTCACACATTAAATGGGTTCTAATCGAGAGAAAAAAATATTTGTAACCTTGTTCATTGCCTCACATTCTCATAGGAGATGATACACCAATGGATGTTCTTAGAAGTATATCAATTGTAATACACGAAGGCACATTTTTATATTTTAGATTTATGTGCCAACCTTATTTCAGTCTACCAAATCACTCAACTTGGGAATGGCAAGAAAGTTGATTTTTTTGCCAAATTTAATGAAATTTTAGAATCTTGAGGATGATGCCTTAATTACAGTAGAAAAATCCAATCACGAGTCTCAACTATATTCATTTTTCCATTTTTTGCCTCATTCCCCTTCTACTACTTTACTCACTCGTACATATTCGGTGAGTAGCCTATGGCATGATTGGTTTGGCCATCTCAACTACCACTATATTTAGCATCGTAGTGAAAAGTATATGCTAAAAAGATTCTATCCTATCCATTTTTCCAATTGGATACGTTCATTTTATACAATTAGAAACCATCTTAAGGAGTTCAATTTGTTAAATGGTCATCTTGTAGCATTTTTCAAGTTCATGAATTGATTCATAGTCATATTATGATTTCATTCCCCACTTTCTTTCAACAAACATGATATGTACTCATATTCATTAATGTTTATTCTTGGTTCAGTTGGGTCTATTTATTTTTTCATAAGAGTGAAGTCTTTGAATGGGTTCAAGACGTCAAGGCTCATGCTAAGAAGTAGTTTAGGAAACCTATCAAAATTATTTATACAAATAATGGTTGAGAATATTTGAATCATCACCTTGAGCAATTATGCAAACTTAATGGGTTCAACCTTAAAAATTTAGTTATCAACACACCCCAACAAAATGGTTTTGTTAAATGGAATAACAGGACCCTAAAGGAGATATCAACTTGCACAATCCATGTTTTCTCTCTTGGTATATAATTTTGGGATGAGGCTTTTAACTATTTTTCTCACATTCAATACCATGTTCATCATAAGGCCTTTAAATGCACAACTCATTTTTAAGTGTGGTGTGATTGGAAACCTATTGTGTGGAAATTTTGAGTCTTTGTCTCCCCTGCATTAGAACACATTCCTTCAAATAAATTCAAGGCTTTAAAAACATAGTTTTGGTACTACTTCTTTGTTGGAAATCATTATGGTGTCAAGGGATATCAACTCTTAGATCTATAGACTCCTTTTCTATCAAGATTTAAGCTTGAGTTAAAGTGTTCCACTCCAATAGTTGATGTTATTTTTTATCATCAAATTATTATAAGTATGATATGTTTAAAATAAAATCACCCTAATATTTCCTTTTTGGTTTGCATCATCTCCCACTTTATGTAGGAAACATATGAATTTCATTAGAAAGCAATCAAACACATCTTGAATTACATATAACGCACTCCCTAACATGGGATACACTATGCAATAGGGATTTGTCTATACTTTGTTAGATATATAGATTTTCATTAGGCTAAAAATTCTAAGGATAATAAATCCACATTCATTTACAACTTTCACCTTGGCTTAGGCCCCATTAGCTAGCAGAATAAGAATTAGCATGTTATTATTCTATCTTCGACTAAAAATGAGTATCAAATGGATGTTAATTCTACTATTGAGGCTATTTAGCTTCAAAATATTTTGACTAAGTTTGGCATCACCATTCCACATCCATTTATCATCATTTGTGACAATTAGAGTACCATTCATATCTTAAAGGCCCTGATTCATCATCAAATGACCAAACACATAAATATCCACATGCATTGCATCATGGAGATGACTTAGGAGTAGGGCATTAATCTATAGTATTATCCTATAATAGAATAAGTTGTTAATATCTTCACCAAACACTTCACTAAGAGTAAGTTCCATCACTTGTGAACTTTCCTAGAGGTGCAATACATTGCTTCAGGGGGTCATTTGACCTTCAATATTCATGATCTCATGAGGAATTTTTTTCTTATGGGTTTTCTCCTTTTATTGTGTTTTAAATGGATCATTTTGTACATGGTTACCTTATCAAAACTTGTTTTTAGGACCTATTAATTATTTCATATTCGTACTTTTTTTCCTCTTAAGTTACACTTGGGGCAGGCAAGTGGGAGGATAGAGGGGAGGATTTTGGGGTGAGTTGGTGTGAAAAATGTTCTCACCTAAACCGATTTTACCTTTGGGTTCATTTTAACTTATTCAGTTTAAGCTAAATTATGACTTGATAATGTGCACATGTGTTTAGTGCACAATTAGATGCTCAATTATGTGCAAATATGTTTATTTCACAATATAAACATTTTACACCATGAGTTTCTTACACATCGATTTCACTATGAGTGTGTACTCACTCCACTATGAGTGCTTGCACACTCCACTATAAATGGGCCACACTCCACTATGGGAATATTCTACTACTTTGTCTACTACATTGGTGTGTGTGCATAATGTTGGCATACCCACTATGGGTTGTATACTTCATGTTCTTTTTCCTATATATTGCACACTCTAGTAGTGCATTTGTAATGTGTAATTATGTAATTAATGTAATCAATGAATTCATAAATTTTCACTTATCTTGAAAGAATTCTAATTCTTGATAATAATATAGTTTATTCTTATCAAGCTCAATCTCTAACGTAAAAGTGGTTCTTTAAGGTATTAGAATCAAAGGAAGCTATATTAGCCAAATCTGATGGTATTTTTATTCATCTCCACTCGTTCTCCTTATCCATTCTTGGCATCCAAAACCATGTTGGTAGGTAGACATCTCATTGTTCTTTTCAATGTCACTTTTTTTTGTTTTCCTTTTCTTCCCCCTTGTTGCCCATTCTCTCTCATTGTTTTTTGGTGTTTCCTCTCTTTATAAAGGTACTTCTTGTCCTTTTAACAAGTTTATTTTCATCACTTTCATCCTTTTTGTCTTTGTCTTAACTAGTGTATAAAATAAAATTATGTAGGAGGGTGGATAGGCCCTTCCACTTTTATTTATTTTTAATTGAAGGTTTCTTTTGTGTAACATACTTCATGATTTTTTTGCTTCCAGCACTAGGATTGTGTTGGAGTTGCATCAAGTTTGCACCAAAAATGTTTTTTGTAGGAAAAGTGTTGTCATTGTAACTCGGACCAAATTTACAACACTATGCGTTCTAAATATAGTAATGATACCCATTTTATCTAAACAAAAATACATAAGAAAATCTTAGAGTTAAGATTATGTTAATTAAAACATGCATATTTAATTTACAATCTTCAACTTAAGATAACATCTAAAATGAATATATACTTTTTTTTTAAAATATAGATGTGCAAGATGAAGTCCTAACACTAAAAGGGAACCCAACTAACCCAATCCTCTTAATTGCATTTAGCGTGGAATCACATGACTAAGAGTCAATAATCTAGCATCAAATATATCATACTTCTCATTTACATGAAGGGAAATCAACTTGTAGAGGATTATCAAAGATTATAGTTAAGAGTGTGATCTCTAATCAATGAGGTGTTGGCTTAGTCCAATTTATTATTCTATCATATTAATGAAGATGATTGGTATTATACGATCTTCCTAGTCACATTCCTAATAGATACAAAATTACATAAATGGATATTAATGAGTATCTAAACTCTGATTATTACTCAATTTGACATGTCAAAAAACAATCGTAATATCACTACTCTTATTTTATAATTTATCCACATAAAATTCATTCTTCTACTTATCTTGTTTCTTGAAGTATTATATAAATGTAAGAGAGTGCTTCAATTTATTTGGAATTAATATCACATACAAAAAGTTAATAATAAATATAAAAGATTTTAAAAAAAAAATTCCTTATAAAAATATCATTTAATCTCACGCAAAAAATTATAAATTTAAAAAAAAATTAAAAAATTAAAAAACAAAATTAAAAAAAAAAATTATATTAAAAAATAAATAAAAATATCTACACATACACAATTTTTCTACAATTTTCTTTAACATTAAACATGAAAAATAACATACATGTTATAAAATAATTATCACTTTTTCTTATACCCAAGAAAATTTAAAAAAATAACTGAATTATAGCTTTTATCACTTCCTATGTTTACCCCCAAATAACTAAGAGCATTTCCCTGAACTTATTCCATCTCACTATGTATATGGTAGAGACCCACTCTACTAAACATGAATTTATATTTCAATATGCAACAACTACGTTTAGAAAAGATCATCCCTCGTCTATCTTCATCACACAACACCCAAGGAATACTTAGAAGATGCTACCGAACCAAAATAAAATAAAAAAGAATACAACTCCTTAAAGCGAGAAAATATTTACCATATATGAAAATTGAACCAAAATTAAAACATAAAATAATATATGATCTTTAAATTCAATTTAAACGTCTTTTCACCCAAAATCTTATTCTTCTTCCATCCCTGAAATTATCCGCCCCTCTGATTATCAAATCTCTTTTCGACTATAAATCTAATTCATTAATTAAAATATGGCTTTTAATGTACTATTTATTTTTTATTTATATTTTAATTAAAAATTTAAAAACTATTTTCACTTCAACTTGTCTTATTTTCTTGTAGCTTTATGCGAGGATGAGAATTTTAAATTATTTTTATAGAAGTTTCACCAACTCATTTTTTTAAAGTCCAACATAAACTTTCCATCTCAATATCTTTGATTTTTACTTTTTATGCCATCTTTCTTATTTTTTATATTGACCTTTTAATTTTTATATATTACCTATGTTTTATATATATATTCTTAATTTTATTCATATAATTTTTGTTTATAATTTTAATTTTAATTTTTAATGTTATTTTTAATATTTTTTATATTGATTTTTTTATTGTGGTATATAAATCTGTTTAACTATTTATTTTTAAAAATATTATATTTAAAAGAGTTTAAATAATTTAATTTGGAAATTAAACATTGTATTTACAAAGGATATAATTTAATTTGGAAATTAAACATAGTATTTACAAATGATATAATATCTATTATTAATAAAAATTATTTTTTCAAAAAAATTATTAATATGCATATTTTATTTTTTTCAAAAGGAAATGATATTTGTATATTAAATTGATTGAATTACTTTCATCTTTTTAATAGAAATATAATTTATATTATTGTCTTATTTCATAACTACTATAAATAATATTATTTACACATTAAATATATTATAATATTTATGTAAATTAACAAAATATAATAAATTTTAATATTTAATCAACAATTGTAAATTATATAAATATTCATCACAAAATAATTAAAATATATATTTAATAAATAATATATAAATATATATATCCAAATAATATGATACATAAAATAATTTAATGCATAAATATGTGAAACTACAAAATATACATATTTTAATAAATTAAAAAAACCAATAAACCAATGTACCTTCTAACAAAACGAAAATAGGAAAGTTTAAGGGAAGCCAATAGTTGGAAGGTATAAAAAATAATTTCCTTGCGTCCATCCAATGACAACAAAAATATAATAATTTTGAGGGTTTACAAAATAGTTGCCTTGCTGCAACACGCTTTTAGTTGCAACACACTATTAGTGAAATCTACAATTTTTTCATGATATAAATTGTCAAATATATGGTTTCAGGAAATTCTTCGAAATCTGACTTTGCGGTTAAATTGATTTTTTTATTGTAAAATACAACAAAAATATGCAAAAACGGTCCGTAGACGGTTAAATTCAAGCCGAGAATACATCTCATTTTTATGTCAAAACAAAACCATACATTTTCTGGCTTACGTATGTTTTGTGGTTTGGCCCACGTTTTTAATTTTCACTGTTTTCATTTTATATGAGTGGAAAGGCATCGTTGATTCTGTTAAACTGGCCGGGGGTGTGGAGAGAGATGCTCCTCTTTTCCTCTCATCTTGTGAGTTGGATGCAGGTCAATATTTCGGTAGAAGCACGCTTTTACTTTGCCTTCAATTTTTTGGATTGTTTTTTGATTTTGGGTGGGAGACTATGCCGCCCATCAAGTTAAAGTTCAGAAGAGGGGAGACTTGGGCTCACCCTTGGTGGTTATTTCCACGCATGCCAAATGGGTACCGTTTGGCAACGGTTGAAGAAGTTAAAGATAATTCAGAAATCATTAAACGCCGAGGTTTACTCAAAACGGTTGACTGTATTCTTCTTTTAGACGGGTGCGTCTTTCCTGACTTCACAGTTGAACATACCGTTCCTCATTACTATCTATTAATTCGGCTATTGGTAAAGGAGAAACATTGGGATGAGGTGGCACGAATTTGGAAGAAAAAATGTTCAGGTACTAAAAAGGATGGATTAATTCTACCTGTTTTAATGTAGTTGTTAATTTGTTATTCGTTATATTTTTATTGTCGTTATTTGTAAATCGTTTGTTTGGCATTCATATAAAATTATCATATTGAATGTGATAGTACAGCTTGTTATTCATCAAATGGTATTTTGAGAACTCAACTCTATGATGAAATAACACTCTCCCATCAAGCGAGAGATATAGCACTGCAGCTTGCTATGGGTCATCATCAATGGGAAGTATTAAATGTCTAAAGATTAAGCATCGCTACAAATCCAATAGAGTTGGAACTCCTCAAAAATGTCTTGGAGCCGCGGAAATATTAAATAATAGACGCTGACGTGAAGACATTTTTGTTTGCTTTTAAGTTTCCATTTGAGTTGCCCACGGAACCGGATAGCCAAGGCAAAACAATAGTGGATTATGCTATCTCACTGCTACAAAGGTATCATAGGTTCCCAGAGCTAAAAGATGTCAGTATTATCTTTGTTGAAATGCTTATAGAACTATACTCTCCTGCTATTGTTCACTGCAAAACTAGAGATGATGTGCCCTTTTAGGAGATAGCTACACAGAATGAATGGATTTCCGTATTTACAAAGCTCTTGTCAATATCTCAACATGATCATTCACTAGAATGTCAGATGTCTAAGATTAAGCATCGCTTTGTAGACAATTTCATTGAAGCAACTGAAAGAGGATATAGTCCACTGTTAGACTATTTGTTAGAGTTAAAAGATTATGTTGAACAAATCACCACAACTATTGGTTATGAACTTCAACAAGACAAACAGGGAAAGACGCTCTTCCATATTGCAGCCGAATCAGGAAATACAAAAATCTTTCACGTACTTGCTACAGCATATCAGGATGAGTGCACACGGAAAAAAGGGGATAAATTTGGAAGAAATTTTCTTCATTGGGCAGCGCTCAATGGACAAAACGAATTTTGCAAAGAATGTATTCATATATTGCAGTTGAAAGCAGATGCCAAGGATAGTTGGGGGCAGAATTCGCTACATTATTCAGCAAAGGGGAATTATGGGCATCAAGTTGTGGATATTTTAATTGAATCATCTTCCAATCACTTAATCAATTCAACGGATGGTAAGCGAAGGACGCCCTTGCATCTTGCAGCTGCAAAAGGAAACCTACCAATGGTTCAGAAACTAATGTCAATTGATGCAGATACAAGATACATTGATCAACCTGACAACTTGGGAAGGACAGCAATGCAAATGGCCGCAGGTGGAGACCATAAAAATATTGTGTGGCTGTCTTTAGATAAAGACTGTTACCCATTAAAAGAGCGTGATATCCATGGCAGCACAGCATTGCACCATGCCGCTCAAGCAAATGATGCAGAAGTTGCAGTAGCCATATCCCAGCGGCTGTTAAATAAATACGCCCATTCAACTGATAAGAAATCACTTTTGTTGTGGGCCTCAGCAGGCGGCATTGGCACTCCAGAAGAGAGAGAAGGGGTGGATACTTTTGTTAAGGATTTTCTATTAAGGGGAAAAGAAAGAGACAAGGAACATCTGTTAAGGGCAGCAGCAATTGATAATAATGTGGAAATGGCATGGGAGCTTCTAAATAGAGCTGCAAATATCGCAGATATTTACAATCCTAATTGGAAAGAGAGATTGGAACGACAATACCCCGATCAAAAGAAGAATTTAGAAATGGGTAAGTCTGTATATGTTATGATTTTCCTTTTTCTATTTTGATTTTTACATTGCATTAATTCATTTCAAATATTAAATTTTTATGGCAGTAATAAGTCAAATTGAGTAGCGAAGGATCAAGGACGAGATAAACCGAGCACAGAGGATAATCTTTGTAATTTATAATTTTATAATTTTAAAAACCAATCTACCAGATGAACCTCATCCAATTAACCGCATGATTCAATATGTGCAGGAAGAAGTATATTTGCTGAAGGTCCAGCTGCTCTGTTTTTGAACAGATTTGTTGAATCTCCAATCACAGTGGGCATTTCTGGTGAATTGGGCATGGGAAAATCCAGCCTCATTATTCAGGTAATATTTTATTTTCACATTAAATAGAGTAGACAACAAATTATTGGTATAAAAAGAGTTTGTGTACCAAAGAGCTTAAAACCTTCAAAATTGTGCATGTAGACCGAAAATATTCTATTGATGGCAGCGTCTCAGTTGGCATTTCCAAACCTTCTCCATTGTGAAAGTTTTGTTGGAGCTGAAAAGATTTCATTGAATACAAAAGGTCGAAAGATACATGAAAAGATCAAAAATGGAGTGCGCAAATTGTTAGCTCAACAATATCATGCAAGGGTAAGTCCGAATCGGCAAGGTTTAATGTTTAATTATCAAAAACATTATTTACAATTTTAATAAAAATAATTACAGTTTAATTATTCAATGATTTTGATAAATTAAACATTAATTACAATTTTAATAAAAAAAATTACAGTTTAATTATTCAATGATTTTGAACAGATTGCACTAGTGGAATTCTTGAACAAGTATCATCCACAATATCACGCCATTTATAAGTCCCTAGCTTGCATCGATCTTCCTAACCAAACGGTGAGTGGAATGCCACTTCCTCATTTTATAAACTAAATATCTTAAATAGTCGAAGAGCTTATATGAATTGATTCTCTATCTTTTACATTTACTCTGTACTGAGCTCCTCCTGTTTGTACACGTTCAGCAAGGCTCAAATATTGAAACGCCAGCTTTGGAGAGCTAATTCCAAGCATTGAGAGAAGCACCTCGCATTTTGACAATTCGATACAATGCATGGCTCTATCTGGACGAGAACGAAGCTTGGGCTTGACTCAGTTACGGTTAGCAAAGAAATTGAGCGAGCAACGAGCACAGAAGTACAGTAGCTGCTGGAAATATAGTTGGTGTAGATTCTAAACCAATGTCATATGCCTGATCTCACAGGCTATGAACAAAATTAACAGTAGAAAGACAACCAAAGAATCAACTTAAAAAAAAACAGAGCATAGCAAATAATACACAGATCTGTATTTTTTGCAGGCTGAAAATAAGTCTTTATTGATGTATATAATAAAAAACTATGCTAAAAACAATATGTTGCATATAAAGATAGAATGGATAACAAAAAGATAACAAAGCATGCACTTGGCATGCATTCTTTGCTATGTGGGAAGACTGGCAGTTTGATGGCAAAGAAGAGTTTGTTAACTGCTCTTTAAACTAGTAATTTAAAAATAGAATTGAGCATGGTTTTTAATGAATTACAACATCACTTTTCAACATACTCCCCCTTGACGCTGAGAGAGATTACAATCTGATCTCTAAGTGTCAAAAATTGATCTGTTGCAACTGCTTTCGTGAAGATATATGCCAACTGTTCTTTAGTGTTGATGTATTTCAATTCTACTACCTTCATCTGCATTAAATCTCGGATAAAATGATGCTTTAAATCAAAATGTTTTGTCCTGCTGTGATGGACTGGATTCTTGGCCAATTTAATAGCACTAATGTTATCACAAAAAATAACTATGGGCTAAACTTGAATCTCTCCAATTTCTTCAAGAAGTTTTCTAAGCCATAATGCTTGTGTTCCTGCTGAAGTGACTGCAACATACTCTACTTTTGTAGAAGAAAGGGAAACTATACTTTGCTTCTTTGAGCTCCAAGTAATCAAACCAGAACCAAAAGAAAAATAATTCCCAAATGTTGACTTTCGGTCATCCAAATTACCTCCCCAATCAAAATCACTAAAACCAGCAAGACTGAACCTTTAAGAAGTGTAGTAATGAATACCAAAATCTAGAGTGCCTTTCACATACATCAAAATTCTCTTGACTGCCTTCATATGTATTTTTGATGGCTCTATCATGTACCTTGAAATAAGTGAAACTAAATAAACAATATCAGTTTTTATGTGAGTTAGAAACATTAAGCTTCCAACAATAATTCTATAGGTTGTCTCATCAACTCTTTCAACACCATCATCTCTACACAACACAACTCCATGAGTAACTGGAGTGGAGATTGGTTTACAATCAACCATATCAAGTTTTTTCAACATATCTTTAGCATACTTTTTTGACAAATAAAAATTTTATTCTCCCTTTGATAAACCTCCATTCCTTAAAAATATTTCATGAGACATAAATCTTTCATCTCAAATTCATTCATCATGGAAACTTTGAGTTCATCCTTCATCATAGAACTGCTACCTATATACAACAAGTCATCGACATACAAACTTACAATTAGAATATCATTACCTTCTTGTTAATAGTAAAGGGTAGGTTCACTCTTACTTCTTTGAAAGCCATTCTCTTGAAAATATCCATCAATCATAGCATACCATGCTCTTTGTGCTTGTTTGAGGCCATACAAAGCCTTCTTCAACTTGTAGACATGATTTTCTTTTCCTTGCACTTCAAAACCTTGTGGCTGTTCCACATATACTTCTTCTTCTAAGTACCCATTCAAGAAGGCACTTTTCATATCCATATGATGGATGCTCCAATTCTTTTGAGCTGCTAATGAAATCAACATTCTAATGGTCTCTTATCTTTCTACTAGTGCAAATTTATCTTCATGATCAATGCCATACTTCTGTGTGAAGCCTTTAGCAACTAATCTGACCTTATGCCTTTCAACACTTTCATCACTGTTACACTTAGTCTTGTAGACCCATTTGGTGCCAATCTTCTTCTTGTCATGTGGAAGCTTTGTAAGCTCCCTAGTGTCATTCCTGTGAATAGAATCCATCTCTTCCGGCATTGCTTGCATCCAACCCTCATTAGTATATGCATCTTCAAAACATGATGGTTCAAAATCAACATTGGTAAGTAAAACATAATTTAGTGTCTCACCTCTTGGATTTTCTTCATGTGCTTGATTTGAACTCTTTTGATAAATGTCACTCAATCTTCTTGCCTTCCTTGTAGAACTAGGACTTGAATCTAGACTTACAATTGGAATTGAACAACTAGATGAGGGGTTACTTGGTGGATTTGTAGCATTTTGAATAGAAATATTAGTGGGCTACCCATGTTCAATATCATCCATAATAACTTCATTTAAAATGGATTTTGACTTCTCCATATGGCCTTTTTAATGACCATAAACTCCCCTTTCATCAAAAATCACATCTCTTAACACAATAAGCCTATTAGTGAGAGGATTTATAACCTGTAAGCCTTAATTTTTTCACTATATCCAACAAAAATACATGACTCACTTTTGGGATATAACTTTTGCCTCTTTTGATCAGGAACATGAACATAGGCTAAGCAACCAAAAACTTTGAAATAATTAACATTTGGTTTTTTTCTCATACCAGGCTTCATACGAAGTCATCCTATGAAGTGCACTAGTGGGACTCTGATTGAGAATATATACTGATGTAGCAACTGCATTTCCCTAAAAATAATTATTTAATCCCTTTGTTTGTAGCATGCTTCGTGCCATCTCCACCATTGTACGATTCTTCCTTTCAGCTACACCATTTTGTTGAGGTGTGTATGCAGTGGTGAGTTGTTTTCTAATGCCATGCATATCACAATAACCTTGAAAGGCTTTTGAACAAAAATATCCTCCACGATCAGTCCTTAAGCATTTGATTTTTCACCCTTTGTCATTTTCTACAAGGGCTCTAAACCTCTTGAATGTCTCAAGAGCTTCACCTTTGGTCTTCAAAAACTAAACCCAACACTATCGTGAGTAATCATCAATAAAAGTAATGAAATATGATGACTTACCCAAACTTTTTATCTACATAAGACCACAAATGTTTGAATGAACTAACTGGAGTGGATAATGGGTCCTCCATGCATTGCCTTTTGTAAATTTCTCTCTTGCATGTTTTCCTTTAGCACATCCTTCACAAACTTCCTTGTGCTCTTCAACCTTAGGTAAACCAAAAAATAATGCTTTTGATGTTAGAATCTTCAAACTATGAAAATTTAAATGCCCATACCTGAGATGCCACAACCAACTTGTATCCTCATATGCCATATTGACAAGTTTCTTGTTATGTTCACCAAACCTCAATGGAAACATCCTATTCTTTGTCATAGGCACAACTGTTACCACCCTATTTCCTTGATTTTTATCATAAATTATACATTGTTGATTTTCAAATATAACTTTATAATTCTTCTCACATAATTTTCCAACACTCAACAAATTATTCTTTAACTTTGGAGTGTAATAAATGTCTTTAACACTCTTCATACCTTCTTTTATATGGACTTCCATAGCTCATTTTGCAGCAACCTCCAATGATTTGTCATCACCAAGCTTGATCTTGGATTTAAAACTTTCATCCATTATAGAAAAAAAAAATTCATTCCTTGACATGTGGTTAGAACATCCCGAATCTAAATACCAAACATCTTTAGAAATATTTTCAGCTTTGTCATAAGATAAATATAAATTATCTAGAGGATTCTCATCACTTTCTTGAACATAATGAATGCTTTTATCATTATTATCTTCTTTTAATCTACACTCATAATTAAAGTGGCCATACCTCTTATAATGATAACACTGGATATTTCTTTTATCAAATCGGCCTCTACCTCTTCCTTTCAAACCACCTCTTCTTTGGAAACCATCTCTGCATCTATTTTATCTTGAGTAATTCTGATTTTGACCTCTACCTTGGCCTTGATTACTTTTGATGCTACTATTGGTATCTTCATTCTTTGTAATTTGTAATTTGGAGGAAAAAACTTTCTCATCACTTTCCCCAAATGAATCTCTCAATCTTTCTTCATGAGACATCAAAGATCCAACTAGATTCTAAACCAATGTCATATACCTGATCTCACAGGTTATGAACAAAATTAACAGTGGAAAGACAACCAAAGAATCAACTTAAAAAAAACATAGCATAACACTAAAAAAATAACACAGCATAGCAAATAATACACAGATCTGTATTTTGTGCAGACTGAAAAATACAGTCTTTATTGATGTATATACAAAAAAAACTATGCTCAAAAAAAAAAATGTTACATCTAAAGATAGAATGGATAACAAAAAGATAACAAAGCATGAACTTGGCATGCATTCTTTGCTACATGGGAAGACTGGCAGTTTGATGGGAAAAAAGAGTTTGTTAACTGCTCTTTAAACTAGTAGTTTAAAAATAGAATTGAGCATGGTTTTTAACGAACTGCAGCATCACTTTCAATAGTTGTGCTAAAAAGAGTGTCAACATCTGCTTACAAATATTTTTACCTTGTCTGTTGGCTGCATTTCTAGCCGGTTGGGTGGCATGGGTAGCTTGGAATCGTTTTTAACGAACTGCAGCATCACTTTCAACAGTTGGGCTAAAAATACTGTCAACATCTGCTTACAAATATTTTTACCTTGTCTGTTTGCTGCATTTCTAGCCGGTTGGGTGGCATGGGCAGCTTGGACGTTATTAAGGGACGCAAAATTCAAATATTTAAAATACGGATCCATACCTTGCACTATAATAGCTATTGTATGGGTAGTATTAAAATCAGTTATTTCTGTTGTGAAACCAGTGAGCACACAAATGATGGGATATATCATCTCACCAGATCACACTAGTCGTCTTGGTTATCAACAAGAAGTCATCTCTGACATCAACTTCTTGAAAGGTGAACTTGGAAAGAAGCCACATTGCTTTTTTTCTTTCATTTCAGGGGAATGGAGTTGGAATTGGTTTGGCCTGCATCCAGACAATATTGAAAATACATGTGTTCCAAAATTTAGCCCAACGTCAGAGGAACAGATTCGAATCATAACCTTGGTATAAATGCGAAGAAAAAGTAATATTACAGGTTTGTGGAGCTATAAATTATTTGATGATTTATACGGTTCTCTTTTTTAGAATATATGTTTTAGGGGCTAACGTTATTTCTTTTCCCTACCACAGGTTTTATCTGCGATAAATCTGGTATTAGCTGAGTGCAAGATCAATGCCATCTTAGGGATGGATAAAACAATGATAGAAAGAGCAGTTAGAAAACAATTTCAAGATAATGACGATAAAGACCTTGCTGATAAGTTTATCTGTAAAATAATTCAGATTCCTTTAAGCTTGCTAGATCCTACAGATGAAGAATCAAATAACTTTCTACAACACCAGTTAAGATGGCAGCCGCCTGCAACCACTAAAGTTGCATTGGAAGATGGTGGAGATACCGATTATGGTGAAATAGATACAGATAACGGTAAATTACATTATTGAAACATTAAAATATATGTTATTGAAACAATTTATTTTCCAGTGGAGTTGTTTTACATCGCATTGGTGTAGATCAGCTTGTATATGTATGATTGCAATTGCGCCCTTGCACAGATGTAGACGAGGAGGAAAATGTTACCAGAAGAAGGCGAGAAAGTGCTGTGGTAGATATTGATTGTTGTAATAGACTGAGAAGAAGTTGTAAAGGTAGGTAACTGAAATCCTCATTAATAAGATCATTTAAATTGTCATTGAAATATTATGAACTTAATTAATAACTTTGATCATTTTACAGGTATTACTAAAAAGCTGCTTCATTGGTTGGGATGCTTCTTTCCATTTTTGTGGTTGTTTGCTTGCAACATTATAAGTGACAAGTCAAATGACGAGGAAATACGTCCCTTGACATTCTGCAAAGGTGCACGATTAACCAGGGAAATGCTGCTCTCAAATTATAGCCGAGAAGAAGCTGAGACGTTGTATAATTTGAGGAGATTTGCCACAGGCAACAAAAAACTTCCCCGTGAATGGAAAGGCTTATTGAACTGTCGTACACTCGCATGGATCATTCTTTCTATGAAGGGCAAATTATACAACCTACGACGTTGGAAAGAAGAATTGGTGGCGTGGATATTTATTTGTTGGCAATGGAAACATGAAATGAACACACTGATCAAGGTGCGTGCATCATTATATTACTTTCGTTCTATCATTTGATTTCTTATAGAAATCAAGATTAATTCTTTATTTTCGATACTGTAGGGTTGGCACAAGTATGCAGCTGTAGAAACCAAGGGCAAGAGTAAGTGCAAGGTTGTGGAAGATGATGATGAAACTCAAAAATATTGGCAGGGCCCTTCCCTTAGGTTGTTATGAATTATGTTATTGAGCTGGAGAAATTGCCGCAAACTTCACATATCGATCAAGTTGATCATGATAAAGACAACAAATTTCAGAGAGAAATAATAGAGACTGATGAAGGTCTGGTGAAGCTGAGAGAGTGTTTAAGACAGGATCCCTTCGTAAAAGCACTTCTGTCTATTTCTGGCCATGATACGGCAACAGTTGAAGAAAGTCAAAACCAATATTACAATTGGCTGAACTTATTAGAAGCATTGGAGGTGCAACATGTTTCCATGAGAGGCATTCAATTATTTCAAAAATTTCGTCATCATTGTGAAACTGACCATCTTCCATGTCCTTTACCAGGGTCAAATCAAAGTAGATATAAAAGGATGACTTCAGCGGTCATCCATGGGACATGAAAATACAAACATCTTCATTGTAGACTCAAACAAGCTGGTTTCACTTTATTAGCTGTGCATTTATTTTTTAAATTTCATCAACAGTCCGTGTTTGTAGCTTCTTTTTATATATTTAAAAACATTCATATTAGAATCCACAGCTTTATTTAAGGTCTGCAAGTTTAGAAGAATGTAGCGCTCTGTAGTAGAGCACCTATTTCTTGGATTAATTTTTTATTTTTACTTTTAGGTTGATTAAGTTTTGGGTTTAGTATCTAAGATCCATGGATTCTATTCTATCAAATTTACTTGAGATTTATATGGATCAATTTTGATTTTATTATATTTATCTATTTTATTATTAAGTATCATTATGGCAAAGATTTATTAAACTTTAGTTATATTGAAATATGTGTATTTTGTTAGTAGTGATGATGATAAATTATTAAATTTGAATTATATTTCAAAGATAAAAATTTATCAACGAAGAGATAAAAAAGATAAATAAAAATTTAGCTATTTTTAAAAAATAAAAAATAAAAAATGATGCTTAATATTACTAAATAAAGAATTAAAAAGTCAGAGGATTAAATAAGTTCAAGGTACCAAGGCCCCCTAATGGGAAATAGGCCAAGTGAAATCTAGTCAATGATGTTACAATACAATTCTCATAAAAGGAAACATGTTGGAATAATATGGAAGACATAAAACAAAGTATTCAACAAGATATCTAATTGAATCTTTAACTATTGTTATTTGAATGACTTGAATCAATGTCTTTTATAGCTCTTTGATATGTTCCTTAATCTTCTCGAGCACAATGTGAAGATCTTGGTTATGAGTGTTGAATTATTTCAACTACAAATAGATATAAGCCAACATATGAGTTTGTTGCATAATTAATAAAGTACAATTTCCAAATTACTATTCTTGGTAGTGAATTTTTTACATATGAAAAAGGATGACTAGCTAGCAAGTGTTCCAAATAATTGAGAGAGTGGAGGGGGAAAGAATGCCTTTCAAAGAAGTTGTTTTTATTGAAATTGGTATGAACGAGTTTTGGAAGAGAGGACAAAAGTAAGGACTAGAGCTAAGAGGAGGATGCGGAGTGATTGAATAGGTAGGTGATTATATAAAGGGTGCGGGAAAGGCACATTTTCCCACAACGGGACCAAGTTTGACAAAAGTGTGGTAACATAAGGTTTCATATGTAGAATACACTAGCCCAATAATCAACATTTGCCTCAGTAAAGGATTTCCAAATGCTGTTCACCAGACATTTCCATTGAGAGTTAGAGGACATAGACCACTTGCTATTAAGTAAATGTTCTAGTGAGAGTGGGGGTTGAATGAAACAAAAACCTTAGTGTTGTTTTGGGAATATCTCCTTGGTTTGGCCAACACCAATCATTCTAAGGGGTTGTAGGATTGATGATAATTTTAAGAACTTCATGTAGGATCAACTATATAAGAGAAGCATAGACATAATTAATTGCAGGCAAACCAAACATATGAGACAATAATGTCCTAGGGATCCAATTTATAGTGTCTTAATATAAAATATCCTTAATTGTATTAATTCATTTTTTTACAAAACATTTGGCATTGAATTCTTGCTAGACAGAAAGGGGAATATCATTAGATTGACTAACTTAGTTCAACCAAAAATTAGAGTTTGGGATACTCAATCCATGTTGAAGGGATTGATGGTGCCATTGGAGAAGAGTGACACGTCCTACCAAGCTACCCAATTACGTACGAGAGGAAGAGGGCCAAAAATATCAAAAAAAGGTGCATTTAGTAGTTTATCTTCCCAAGAAATGGAGGTCTATGAGCCTTTACTAAACTCATTCTATGACAAGGATATTTCATGGCTTGGTACCTTGGTTAGATCTTGCAAACCATTTAGTGGAAATACATTTTCATTATTGTATTATGGTCAAGATTCCAAGTTTGCACATAGATTTGGGATGAGTACAAAGCTCCCGATAAATAGTTGTCATTCCTTTCTTATTAGAACTGCTACTCTAAGAGAAATTGCAGACCAATTGTATAAGTTTATCTTAAGCTAATTTCCAATGAAACTAGTAAGATGAACATTATACATGGATGGCCAAATAATTGTGATTGATAACAATAAACTTACCTACTAGGGAAATAAATTTGCAAAACCAATTTTCCATTTTTTCTAAATTTTAATGAGCACTCAATTCCACGTGTCTCAAGTGGAGAGGTGAATACCAAATAGAATACAAGGTAATGAGTAATCTCCCATGGGGGATGATATTCCAAGATGAGGGGATCCAAACCAAATTTTGAGCACTTTTGATAAATATGACTTCCATTTTGTGGTTACATAACTTGGATCTACATAAATCATTGTAAACATCAAGAATTATCTAGACATTAGTGATTTCCTATTAATTATTCTATATAAAGAGGAGAGAATCATCAGTGAAATAAGAGTTTTAAAAGAGCATAAAAACCATGTGGAAGAGTGATTCCTTTAAAATCTCCTTGGTGATGAATATTTTTGAACATATAACTAAGGTAATTAACATCTATAACAAACATAAAAGGGGTGAGTGGACTTTAAGCACTCAAATTTAACACACTACAAGATTTCATGATATTTGATGATGAGCCAAGGACTTTAATAAATAAAACATGATCAAACCTAGTCTTCTCCTTCTTTCTTGTCTTTTCCCCCTTTTTTGCCCCTTCTAAAAAGTCAAAATTTCATTTCACTAAGTGTTTTCCTTCAAAATTTAAACCTTTGTGTGGCATGGTGAAACCACCATAGCATTTTAAGTAACTAACCTGATGATTTGTACCACCACCACAATCACCACAATGATTACATAACTACCATGGTGGGTTCACAAATTATCACAGTAGTTACATAACCTCCACCTACATAAAGTGTTAGTTTCACCACCATTGCATGTGCATTCAAAATCACTCTTTGGACATGTTTTGACACATTTTGTATGATTTTTCTAATTTATTTATCCTTTTCTATTGTACTTATATTTATAATGCTCCAATTTACTCTTAGTCATGTTCAAGTCAATTTTAGTTACCTTCAAGTTAACTCCAAAAATATCTCAGTCAAACTTCATTTAACTTCTACATACAAACTATTCTCCTTCCCTATAAATAAATCCTTTCTCCTCAAATTTTAGATCTAAAAATTGCATTAAGATTTGAGCACATAGGTTTTAGAGAGCCATAATATACCTTGTGTAGATTTTAAATAACTCAGCCCATGTTCCATAATAATCCTCTAGACACCCACATGAATTAGAAGAATAAATTCACAAGATTGCAACATAGTACTTTCTTGTTCATGAGTATGCAACCATTTTTCAGTTGTCTATTTCTTCAATTTGTGATTGTATTTCCATATTCTTTGTGTTTCCTCTTTATAGATAATTTTTGGGTCATTCATTGAGAAATTCACTAGAATCTAATATCATGAGGATCAACTGATCTCATCAAACTGTTATTCTCCATTTTCCCTCTGCTTTGGTTAGGTTGGAAGATTTATTTTCTTCTTTCTTTTGATAATTTTACTTTCTTATCATAGTTTATTATTTTTTATTAAGACTAGTTTGCATAAAAATTCATAAAGAAATGCTTTAAAATATCTCATCTCTCTTCCCCTCTACATTGAAAATTTGTCCATCCTTTCATAATTGCATCCATATATAATATATCAAAAAGAACAATTAGCTTGCATTTTAAATTAGAGATAGATAGGTACAAATTTATTTTAATTAAAACCAAGAATGACTTTCAATTTTAGTTTTTATCACATATAAATTCACACACAACACAATAAAACAAATCTCATACACATTTGCATAGAAAACTCAAAAGGAGAAATTACATTAAGAATCATTTTGTCTTCTTATGTGTTAAGAAAAGTCATCCAAATTACACACAATAATTATAAATAAATGATCCATTTAACTTTATACCAAATTTAGTTAACAAAAGTTTCATAAAAATAAAAAATTAGAGAATTGCATTTAGCTTTGTACTAACAAACTAAATCTTGGAAATTCAGAAATTGCATTATACACATACAAAATCTAAATTGTATGTTTAGTTTTTCAATTACTAAATCCACAGTTATAGTTTCATACATATAATCAAAGAACAAAATTTCATGATCACTCTAGGTGGTAAATTACATGTGCCATTATTTCCCTCTTTAGAGTATGTATATACGTAGGTGGTGTTCAATCATCAATGGGTGATTTGGGTCAGCTTAGCCATTACATTTCTCTTTTTTTTAGATTTATAGATATAATGAAGATACAAATGGTTTAAAAATAAACTATGATAAAAAAAATAGTACCTCATATATCATAATCACAATATCTCATTTCATTCAATAAACACAGGTGTAGAAGGTAGAGTAGTTATAGTTTTCTCACAAACAATTTTGTAGTTAATAGATGTGGCTGACATATGTTACATTATCTATAGAGAATAATCGTATCTCTGAATATTCTTAGATTTTTTTCCTAAGGCATAATTCTAATCCTATCAACTTGGATTTAGGGTATTGGAGGACAAAAATGGGGGCTTAAAGTGTCCCTTTTCCTGAAAATAAAATTATTTGTACTTGGAGCAAATTTTAGAGACATTTGGACAAAGAATTTTATAATAATGTAAGAATACAAATTATGGAATTTTGAAGGTATTTTATAAATATATATTTTTAAATACCTAAAAAATAAAATTATATGAAATTGATGTGTTTGTGATAACGACATAGTAATTATTTTGGAAAAAATAAGTAAACTAAATATGTATGCACACACATTTTTTGGAGTAAATGAATGACTTTTTGTATGAAATTGTATATATGGATTGATAGAATTTTGTATATTATTGATAATTTTATTTTATTAATTATTCAGTATTCACACAAGCTTGCATGTAAGTTTTGAATAATTTTATGAATCTATAAAGTTATAAAATTAAAACTACAAATGTATGAATGTAAATTTTTGACATTATTATGTGAAGGAAATCTAGAATGCAATTAAGCCAAGATATCAATTACAACATAAAATATAATATGAACTCAATCACCTAAGGATAGAGCTATAAATTAAAGTAAAAAAGAAACACAAAATTAGATAATCAAAGTACCGTGAGCCTCCTCTATTGTGATTAAAATTAGTTTTGCTCTCTAGATGTGTTTGCTCAATCTTCTCCAATGAAAGGGGAATTGGGAAGCATTTTGGTATGCAAATTTTTTTTGGATGGCTTCAATTCACTTGATAATTTGATATCACTTCTTTATCACAAGTAAGGTGATGAAAGTGATGACTTGTATGTCTATTTATAGGTTTACAAAAGGTAGATCAAATAGTGGAAGATTATTTGAATATTTATAATTATTGAAATAATTCATGGTGGATAATTAATCCTCGTCTATGAGGATTATGACCAATTACATGGGTTAATAATAAATGGGAGTTAGTTGAGTGATTCAATAAGAAATGTTCAAATTAGTTGAAAAGTAAATGGATGATTCATAAGGTGGTTGAGGTAGTTGAGAAAGGTGGTTGGATGAGTCAACACTTCGTTGAGACAAAAGTGGAGAATGTCTAAGTGAGATAGAAAATTTGGATTTATTTAATTAAATTTAGAGGAAAGGTGTGGATAATTGATTAATTAAGAATTATTCAAAATTTGTAAGGAAATGATGTTAATTTGAATTCTAATTGTGAAAGGGAAATGTTAGTGTATCAAGGTGAATTTTGACACTAAATGATGAAATTTAGGTGCCTATATTTTCCTCCTTTTGTAAGGGTGTTTTAAAGCAATACCATTTTAAAGAATAGTATACAAAGTAGAGTATTGATGAATGTGTAAAAAAAATTCCCCAAGTGATTGAAAATGAACATGCCCTTAAGTGTTCATGCAAGAAGTTAGATAAATGCTTGAAATGATTAAAGGAAAATGACAGAATTATTATAATTAAATTCATGAATAAATTGAAGAACTAAAGATAGATAACATACTTACAAGATTAAAATATGTGTAAAATGATTTTCTTGTAGTTGTAATATAACTAGAGAATAAATTGGAATAAAATTTTTACCATTAATTGGTTACACGCTAAGATGGTGTTCAAGACTCAAGGGTCACATGAGTGGATGTGGGAATGCTATATCTTGATGATGGTAAGCTATGGGTTGGAAAACAAAAAGTATAGATTTTCCAAATTAGATTAAAATTTTATGGGGTATGATAGTTTCAAGCATTGATGAAGATTTATAGCATGTTTTTTAATTGATAGGTAAAAATTTGGAAAAAATGAGTTATTTTTAAAAAATTAATGCAATGGAGGGAAAGTTTTTGAATAGGAAGGGAAAACTATAAATAGGAGGGGAATTTGAGAATCATTTATGCAAATTGATATTCTATTTGATTTGTGAATATACATTACATGAGATAAATTGATTTGAGGCTTTGGAGGAAACATGGACCTTATTCTAATTCACTAACATCACATCAAACAAGTGAGGAGATACCAGAGAACAAAATAACTTTCTAAACCTACACTCTATTTATTCTTAACTATTTTTTTTTGCATCAGACCTCTAGGTATGCACATTTGTGCTCCTCAGAATGAAAATTCCTCTTGCACAAAATAATTAACCATAATGTTTTATAGATACTTATTAGTTTTGTGCATGTTTTCCATGAATCTATAAAATAATAACTCTTTCACAAAATAATTTAACACCTTTATAGAATTCAATCCTATGACTTCCACTTGTATCTCATTCAACAAGAGAAAATTTCTACTCAATGCATCTACAATGATGTTTGAATTACCGCTTATGTGCTTGAACACAAGTAACTTTGTATAAACTCAAACCACTTCATATGCCTAGTTTTAATTTGTTTTACTAGTTATGAATCACAGTGTTTGATGGTATATGTATAAAAAAAAATTCTATAAGCCACAATTAATGCATCCATGTTTTGAGTGCTTTCACTATGACATAGAACTCCTAAACACACACTAAGTAATTTTTATTTTCATCTTTCATCTTCTCATTAAAGTCAGTGATAGGCATACCTTTTTGAATTAACATTGATCTATTTTTTTGTGATAGTCACATGGAAATCTACATGGAATACCTTTTTAAAATAGAGTTACACCTACACTGGCTATTTAGTCACTTTTTTAATTGATAAAATCTATGTTCATATTTTATGATCCATAAAAACTCTTTCACAAATCTCCTCATCACCTCAAATATAGTTTCACTCATCCCATTGTAGTTATGAATGAAATTTCTATTAAAAATTACAATGCCATGAAATATTCACACTTCAAACATGCTTCTAGGTGATAAACACTAAATGGTAAATCATATAATTTATGGATCCATATTAAAAATTTATTGGGGAAATCAAAACCCAAATATACAAGTTCCTCCTCCATTAAGCTACATTTTTAAAAATTAACTATTAACTTCTCATCTTGAAATCACTATAACACTTGTCTCAGATGTACTAGGTTTTTTTCCTTCATCTTGATGAAAATAAATATATCATCTAGATATACAATGATAAACTTATTAATAAATGATTTCAACACTTTATTCACGAGTTTCATGAAAGTAATTGATGCATTAGTCAACCCAAATGACGTGACTAGCCACTTATATAATATTTTTTGCATTTTAAATTTAATATTCAATTCATCACCTTCCCTTATGTGGATTTGGTGATATCCAATCTTCAAAATTATTTTTGTGAAGTATTTCACTCTTATTAATCAATCCATATGATCATCCATGCATAATAATGAATATATATACTTAATAGTTCTATTATTAATGGCTCTAGAATCAATGCACATCCTCCATTCTCCACCTTTCATAGGTGCTAACATTTTTGGTACTACTCATAGATTCAAAATTTATATTCTCAATAGATTTTACTTATTTTGTATTAATGTGATTTGAATAATGTAAAATTGAGCCTAATTTTTAGTGTGTAAAATATAGTAATAACCTAGAAATATGAATTAAAAAGTGGATAAATTGATATTTTGCTTAGAATATTTGAACTTAAAAAAATAATAAAAGGGATACATTCGTAGGTTTTTTTTTTCTAATTTACACTATTAATAATAGTCATCAAATATTTTAAAAATATTATATTTATGTTCTATTATTTATTAGATTAAGAAAATGTAGCTCAAACACTTCCTAAACACTATTGGTAATAATGATCCCCCTAAGATGACCGATACTATCTTGGTTTTCTAGTAGTGTCCATGTAGGATGTCTAGGTCTATGACACCTCAAGCTGCTATGACTATGCTTGTAGATGCTACCTATGCATGTACTCTCCTTGAGTCTTGTGTGATAATCCCTATTTTATTTCTCCTTCATTTAAAATCCTAATATAAATTTTGAACACTAGATGTATCTTGAGAAAGGGGTTAATATTGTGGATTGGACAACCCAAACCACTCTCTACAGAGTGATTGATCGTTTCTTACATGTAAATAAAGAGGGTTCAAATCACTTGTAGTTATTCAACCTATGTGTGTTTTTGGAGCACCATTATCAATATATAATGTAATTTAATGTATAAATTTTGACACTTGGCACTATAAAAATTAAACTTGAACATGTATTAAAATTTGGCTCTAAGGATGTTCCTTTGAGGGCTTATTATATTTGTGTGATTTTATAAAAATGTCTTAATAGGGTGATGGTGGAGTTATAAATTGGTGGTCAAATAATTTCCAATTTAACAAGTGAGTGATAACCTTAGGATTGATTTGTGTTTATTTCTAACTTTTTGATAGTTCATGCTATGACCAACCCATGAAATGTGTCGAGGTTGAACTAATGGAAACTTTCCAATTTGAAAAATAGATATTGAGTGATCCTAAACATTGATTTTAGAGGTAGATGCCTAAAATAAATTATAACCATCCAATTTTATTCATTACTATATAGGTAATGAAAATAAATTATCTGATATGTGGAGACTACTCATGTAGGTTTTTATTCCATTTAATGGTTTTTACCTACAAATGTTTAGTTATCTTCTTTAGGCATCTTTTTAGGTCATTGTGAAAGATAATCCACCATTCATGATGATGCAAGGACATGTTTATATTTAACCTTTATTATGTACCTTCCTAAATATTTTATGGCCAATGATGCTAATTATAATATTGTAATCTTTTGATTGTTAAGTAATAATATTTTTCTGACTCATGTTTGATTTTTCTACTATAAATAGGTAATTTATTTGTACATTTGATCTTATCCAAACTGATCCTCAATTGTGGTCCACTCTGTTAGAGACATTGCGTTATGGACTTTGGCAAAATTTTGCACAAACTTGGCTAATTTTGAATATGTGTATCTAGATAACATCATTGGCCAAGATAATAGATAGGTAGATGGATAGGGGAAGTGTACATAAGAGTAAAATGTGAACGGAATTTCTAAGTGTGTAAAGAGTGTCAAATTTGATGTTGTTAAAATTTCTAATACAAAATTTAGGTGTCTAAAGATGCCCCTCTTTTAATATAATATTTAAAATTCTAAAATAAAGTGGAAAAGAAGAAATTTTTTACATGTGCTTATAAAATTGGTGTTGATAGGTATGCCCAAATTTCCTAGTTTATCCATGTGAAACCTATAATAAAACATGTATATATCTATGCATTTTTTAGATTAAAAAAAATAAAATAATCTATATCATTGAACTATTTTAATTTGGAAAATCCAAGAAATGAATACACTTGAGGTACATGAATGATACTGCCACTTTTTGAACTTGTTCTTAAAATACTATCATGTGATTATGTCCTAATGAGATGCAACCACTGAAAACATGAGATGAGGAATGTTAAGGCCTTAACCACCATGTAAAAATTAGGAGTTCAATAAGTTGAGTACTACATAAACATCAACTACACTACTTTGATTATCATCATAATTTTTTTGTGGAACCTTGAAATCAGGTTCGTATGTGAAAGTGGAACTCCAAAACTAGATTAATATGTAAAGGTGAAACTTATAAACTAGGTTTGTATGTACAAGTAGAAACCAAACACTATGTTTGTATATAAATGATCAAACACTACAGATGGATTAGGAACCCCAAGTGCTTACATAATACCAATGAACCTCAATATAAAAATAAAAGTGTTTTTGAATGAAACATATTCATCTGCCAAATTTGATCCACCTATACCTCAAAGTGATATAGAATGATACGATTTATCTATCATAATGGCATATAATACATCATATTTTACTCATAATATTCTATAATGACTCACATATGTTTTTATTTTATCAATCCAAGTCATTTAAATCACATAATCTAACCCAATTTGCTCAATCTGTCTCATTTGAATCACATATTCTATCCCAATATACTTAATATATCCCATATAAATCACATAATCTATCTCATCATGTGAAATAATTTTATATTATGGTATGAATCTCTAAGATAGGCCCACTTTATGCCCCCTTTTGATATAAGGGATGAAGCCTATAAATCAATCATCTCAAAAGAAAGAGTTATGCACACCATATGTTCTATAGAAAAATATAATCATGTAAAGTATGTATACAAACATGATTATGTATGTAATCATATAAATATTTTATCATTCAAGTATGTATGAAACATGTAATCCAAATCAATGGGAATATAAGTGTCAATGTCTAGTAGATATATCAATTAAGCACACAATGATAAGAATCACCATAAATGCATTATAGAAATCATGGCATCATAAACAATAGAAATATGCATAGTATAAATTATGATAACAATCATAAAATAATATTCATATATGTAACCACACATATGAAAATAAACACAATATCATGATCATGAAGCACATAAGTACTCAAGATAGAACACAACCCTGACCTGATACAAACACATGGCCATGATTTGGACCAAAGGATTCACTGACAAAAATGACACATCATGTGATAATATAAAATCAATACACTTATAAAACATGTAATATAACACACATAAATGATCACAAAATGTCATAATCATAAATATAAATAAAACATGGAATAATCACTCTTAGTTCACATAATCAATCAATGTAACCATTTAATATATCAAATTATAATATCCATAGAAAATACCAATTTAAAAAGTATAACAAGGAGAAATTCATATGTAAGAGACTACTATGACTAGTGGACTAATATAGAATTATATAACTTGATATGTGTATGAACATTCCCCTAATGTAGGCATGCCCCTAATGTAGAAAGGTTGCCCTTGGGTGTAAATAATATCATGCATCTATATGCCCATGTATTACCTGTAACTTGTATGTCTTGCATCCCACACATTTATACTATGAAAAACACATCCATAGAAAATATATACATAATTCACCATATATGTGATAATTAACATAAATCAATCATGTGTACCAACAAAAATTGTCATACATAGGTCATTTTTTTTAATACACACACACACACATATTAAATTATTTAATTTGAAACATGTTATAGATAAAATGTTATCCCCTCAATGGGAAGCTCACATGTAGGTCTTAGACCAAATAGTGAAAATGTCACATGCCATCACAAGAAGTAACATGTATATCATTTTTGTAATTATAAAAATGATTATGTGATGTAAAATATCCAACATCATCATAATATTCAACATGATCATGTAAGGGTTGCAAATCTATGTTTGTCCATAATAACTTATGGATTCCATTTTATGTCAAGAGAGAGTATAATTTTTCACTATGGAACACACTCAAAAGTTCTCTATTAAACTAGCATATGATGTGATAAAGGAGGTAGCATTTTATAAACTTGAATATATCATTGATGCAATGGATATTGGAGAATCAATCATTGAGGCAAGTCAATCACTTGCCTCTAATTTTTCTTCATATGATGAACCTCTATAGATTGTAAAATTGACTATTGTGTATGTGGTTGAGGAAATGTCTCAAGTTGAATAGGGTAATCATTTGGAATATTTGGAATTGTAACCACTCGGTTACTATACATATACTTCAAACATTAACATAATGAATATGGTATTGCATATATATTATTTATAAATGGACATCCTAATAGCATGCCAAATGCCCCAATATTTGGAAAAACTAAGAAAAATTAGAGAGATATATAGGCCCTACCATAAGTGGTAACTCAATGCCCCCAGAGGGTTTGTATATCTCTATTGAAACCTTTTACTCAATTTATGGTATTAATTAGTTTGTATGTGAATACCCAATAATAGTAAGTAATGTCATAGTGCATATATTTTTAATTGACCCATTATCCACCATAAAAATATATATGTGATGTGAGTAAATGAAATCATACATGAGTACATTTGCATCGATATAATCATAATCAATAGTATCATGCTCATTAAAAGTGATTATAGGTTATTATAGAATTTTTCTTACAAGTGTATCAATACAACTATCTATAAGATGAGTCTCCTTAGCTCTAGAAGCACAAGTAAGAGGAGGATGAGCATTGTACATCATATATACCTCATGATTAATCTTGATTTCATGTGCCATATGTTTTGGGAAAGGATCTAATAATATATTAAGCTTCACATTTGGTTGTGCAATTAAATTATTTTTAGGTGTACTAGCATCATTGATCTCAATAGTAATATTATCAATTAAGTCTTGTATCTTATGTCTTAAGCCAAATTTATTAGTCAACTGTTCAACAAATATATTCCAATAAAAATATAAATTGATATAAAACTCCTTAAGTTATAACTACATCATATCAACCTCCATTAGTGGATGGAGAGATATAATTTTTCACTCGAGTAACCTTTGTGACACCTTATGAGGAGGTTTTGATAATCTTATATATTTCCTCCTTGTGAAATTGAAAGGACAAGCCTAGTAGTAGGTTATGAAAATACATTTACCATTATTTTTTCCTCATTATTATTATCATTAGCCTTGGATTTTAAAGGTGGTTTACTTTGAAAGATGGCATTAGAAGTTATGGAAGGGTTGGTCACATAGTTTAATTGTTCATGGAAATTAGCTTAACCTCAAAATATTTAACTATATAACACATGCCATAAAATGTTTGAAAATAATATACTCATGGAGAGGGTAAATTAGGCTTTGTTTGAATATGTGTTTCAATTTATTATGAGACATTTTTAAAAGCATAGTCTTATAGTGAAGTACATAGTCACTAATGGGCTCATTAGGTCATTTCTTAAGTTTCACAATTAGACCATAAGAGACTTTATCACAAATATTGATATAAATGTGAGATATTAATTAGTTATCCAAAGGATTGAAAGCATGTACCATTTATATATGGTCATAAAACCATCATAAGGCATAGTCCTTAAGGCTCATAAGAAAATTATTTGTTAGCAACTTATCATTATATGCCTAGCCTAAACATGTGGCATGGAAGGCTCTAATATGTTCTTGTATATCACCTCTACCATATAATCATGGAATTTTAGGTGAAAAATAATGTAGAAAAGGGATAAATATAAATATTTGGTGCTAAAGTTTTATGTAATTATTGACAATTTTGACCTCACAGGTCAAATTGTCACCCCTACCATTAGAAACTTTATATACCATGTAATTTAGACTTTTGAGCTATTATTTTGTCCTGAAAAATAATTGAGGAAGCCAATGTTAACAGGTCTTAAGGTTTTTTAGGTGATTTGAGGTATTTTCCTTCACTTGTCTTGTGTTTTCTAGTCATTTTTGGCCTTTTCAAGCCATTTCTAGTTGTGTGAAGAGTTTATAATGTCTTGATGAGTTTCATAGAATTATTAAAGGTCATTAAATTCTTAAAAAATGAATAATAAGGTTAATCACATTCTGTACTAATTCTATGACTCATTTCTATGCAAAATCTGACCATTTTATGTTATTTAGAGAAGGTTTTGATAGTATATGATCATAAGGAAGATTTATTACATTATTATTCAACTAATTAGATATGTGAGATAATATTTAAAATATTTTACAGAATTACATTCATATATCCTTGGTGAAAATAGTATTTCAGTACAAAAATAAACCTTTTTGAGGCATTCACTTTGGTTTTTAGAGGATTTTTATGAGAAAAGAATCATGGAGGATTTATTGGGTCATTACAGGGTCATATAAGTGGTTTTTAATAATTTATAGGTAAAAAAATTCAAAAATCAACTTCTATCCATTTTTACCTTTCTTGCATGCCTAGAAGTATAGTTTTCAAATGCTTAGTACGAGAAGAGGAGAAAGAGTTAGGATCTGAAAATTTGTCCATATTTATGGGTATGATTAATATAAAAATTAATCTCATTTTTTTTCTATATTTATTTCCCCATATTTATGAATAATTGCTATGAGTGATAGCTAGTCATTATAGCCTCTACATCTGAGAGGCATCTATTCTTGGGCCTATTTCTCAAACTTAGTAAATAATGGAGATAAATGGTTTTTTGTAATGTTTTTATGGGTCATTAATATCATTTTAATCTTGTTATAAGTTTATGACTCTCTATAATAAGGTACTTATAGCATAAAACCTCATTCCTTTAACTATTTTTTTGAGTGGTCTCTTGGAGAAGTTTTAAATAAAAATATGGGTTGTTAATGATATTTTTACATCTCCAAAGTTTATAAATTAATTTTATAAATCATGACACACCTTTTTAATTTAGGTAAGAGCTCATATGTTCCCATTTTTAGTATATCTCCTTTGGAAGGGTTTAAGCTGAGTTAGATTCTTCAACAGGGTAAAAATGAATTTTATGATCATAATTTAAGATTTAAATAGGTTATGAAGTGGTTTGATATAATATTAATGGACTTAAAACATCTTCTCAAAGAATGTGGTGATTTAAGACACTTTAGTAAGATGAGGTTGCTAGTGTAAAGCCTTGAAGAGAACTAGAAGAACACTAAAATACCATTTACAGGACTCTCATAAGAGATTGAGCATGTTGGATAAGGTTTTGAATTGGTTCACTTATTTCAATGTTTTCAAGATCCTTTTAGAGACCTTGGAAAGGTTTAGACCATATTAGAAGGCCCATTTAAGGTCCATATTCCCTTATGTCTTTATCATTATCCTTTATCATGTAGGTACACCTAGAGGTGTGCCTCACAAAAGTTAAAAAAGAGTAATTAGGGATTTTCCAACATGTATAAGACCTTATAGTGTGGTCCTAAAGTGATGGAGGTATCATGACAATAATTGTGAAGCTATCAAGAATCTCTAGGCTTGAGGAACCATGTCCAAGTTAGAGAAACTCAAGTTAAGGATAGGTTTCCCTAGATATTCCAAAATAGGCTCCCCATTTTTATTTTGATCCTTCTATTTTGAAAGGTATGAGGTGTAGACGTATCCAAGTGACTTCATTAGGTAAATTACATGCTAAGGTAACATCTTACAAGAAATCATGATTTTTGAACAAGAGAGAGCAATGCATGAAGGGCCCAAGTCCATGCATTCCTTTACTACAATTTTTCAATGATATCTACAATGAACAGGGTTCTCTTTGATGAATATGATTTGTGAGTTTCAGGCTAGTATTATAGTCAATATGATTGGGGGAAATGAATTGTATCATTTGGATGATCAAACACCTAAAGTTAGGAACCTTTAGTAGACCTTCCTCACACTCACTACAACCATTTTTGTATGAAAAGGATATTAAGTGTCTTGAAATCATACCTACAGGCTTGTACATTAGCAATCTATTAGTGGACAAAGTCTAAACTTCATCAAGAATCCTATCGAGGCTTAAGGAGGCTAAATTGACCACACAATGTAATGGGGTATGGAGATGATCAAAATCAAAGAAGAGAATTAAGAAAAGACATATCAGGCTTCAAAGAAGGATAAAATGGATATTAATGAACACCTACAACCATATCCCCTCTCAGTGAAGTTTACTATGATATGGGCTAGTTGGTCTAATAAGGTAAATCAACCATGGATAATGGAAGGAGTGAAATGATGTTTGTTTTGAGGGAGTTTTTATGCTTAAGGGAAAATTTTGTCAAGCTCTTAAGTGGTAGAAGAAAAGAGACTAACATGAGAACCTATAGCCTATGGTTGTGAATAAGATGGTTGGGGTCCATCTGTGTAAGATTTTGATATGGTAAGGTTAACATCAGAGTTAACATGAAGAGTTTGAAACTTGTAAGGATGAATTTGACATTATGACAAGATTATCATAGTACTAAAAGGTCTATGATCTTAAAACCTTCTCATTATGAACTACAACTAGGATAAGTCACTTACAACCAAGTACTCTACAGGCATGCCTTTATCCATTTACAAGTTGATAGAAATATTTAGGGTTTATATGAGTGAAAAATAAGTAAAACAGGGGAATGTTCATGAGAAATCATCATTTGGAAACATCAGGAACACTTTGAGAGCTTCCAAATACTTTGGAGTACAAGCCAACTCAAACACTTACCCACAGTTAATCTCAAGTACATGAGGATTGTTTTATCCACATGAGGTTTTGAGACATTATCTTAAGAGCATGGAATGGATTCATCATCATGAAGTAAGTTGTAATGACCTTAAAAGATATAAGGGTCCATGAATCAATTTATTATCAATCAACAACACCTATAGATCTTATTAGTCCATACAAGGACAAAATATCTTAGTATACAATCAAGTCATATATGTGGAGGTTACTTGAAATAAGGTAATGGTTTATGAGGTTATGTTCATGAAGATAGTTAAGAGTTTATACTTCAATATAGATTTTAGAAGGGAGTAAGATTTAGTACTTGGAAACCTAGTAAAAGTAACCTACATGCATGTTTTCCTTTTGAATAAATACATATCTAGGAAGGGATAACACAATTGAATGTAACCCAAGTTTTTTAAGTAAGGTGTTGATTCTTATAATTGTATCATAGGTGCTCTTAGTGTTGATGAACACTCCTCATTTTAGGATCCTGAGGATCTAAAGCATGAGTTACAATTTGTGACAAATTTTGGATGTATGTGGTGGAATACAAGTAGAGTGTGAGAGGTGTCCACAATATTTATTTAATTTGGTGGTTGGGAGCCACTAGGTTTCTATACTTGAAACTTTATGATATTTATTATCCCCATACTAATCTAAGTGGACATTAACAATGATCTTAAACTAAATTGATCTTTGATTTAAAAAATAGGAAAAAAAAGGGTAAGGCAAAAAAGATGTGATTGCAAGCTTCTATCCCAGATATTATGAAAAAATTCTTATTAGTTTGAGTAAACATGAACCAATTTATGATGCAAAATAGTTTGAATGCAAATTTCACCATAAACCAGGCAAGATTCAAAGGAATTATGAAGATAAAAAGTAAGAATCAATTTTAATTTAAGAGTTTTGCTACTATAACATAAATAGCATAAGCACAACCAAATCTAGAGAAAAATAAAATGATGTAAACCTAAGATCTTTCAGCTAATTTAGCGTAGCACAAATTAACAACCTTATGATAGAAAATTTAGCTCAAAATATAAAGAACCTTTCAAATATATAAAATTAACATGCAATTATGAGATAATAGTAGCTTTTTAACACACTATTCAGACAATCCTTTCATACTTTCTTAGTTTTATTACAATGCTTTCTTGTATGTAATTTCTCAGTCTCTCCTTTTAGAAAATGGTAACCCCTACCTATTTATAGATAACATAAGTGGTGTACTATTTAGCATCATGAAACACCCATATGTAAGACAATGACATCTATCCTTTATACAAAGATTCCAATACACATGACTTCCCATGTCAAAAATTTTAAAATATAACTAATATATGCTAACAAACTAGCATATATATTAATAAAGAATATTATTTTCCATTAAATTAGTGGTGGGTCCCTTGATCATCCCTATTTGATGAAGTCCTTTACGTGGTATATTGTTCTTTGATCAGCTCAAAATCCATTGCAGGCTTCATCAGACAATCCTCTTCTTGATTTTCCAATGTGTTGAATTATTTGTTACCTTTTTTCATGAATTTTATGATACATTGTGCCTCTAAAATCTACCTTCTAGAGGTAAGGATGACATCAAGGATATTTTTATTTTCTTTGACATACTAGCATTGATTCTCCTTGATGTTCTGGATGAATACATTAACACTTTTCTTGAACTCTTCATCATCTATCAAGCCCATGATAGTGGATTGAGAAGGATTGATCTACAGAGTCCCAAAGAGCTTCTCCATCCTATTTATTAGGCCTTTGTCTTCCCTTACAACATCATTGACATTATTTCACTAGGTGATTAAATCCTATAGCTTGTCCACTATGATTCCATGAAGGATGTCCAAATGTCCAAGTTTGATGATTTTAAAGTCTAGGGCCCATTTTTTTACATGTACATTACTCAATTCAGCTACCTGGGCTTGGGAGTCTTGCCATTAGGTGATTAAGGCTTGTGCCATCTTAGATTGATGGGTTAAGACACTTAATCTAAGCTTTATGTTCTTTAATCCTTAAAATATATCAAGAAAATACTTATTCAACATCTTCAATATGTCCTCAGGGACTAAAAATGCAACTTGTGCTTCCAAATCCTGCTTCTCCTTTTCTAGGTTGATGATTTTTTGTTTCATTCCTTGCACCCCAACCAAGGTCGTTGTTGATTGGGCCACAACCAAAATTTCTATGTCTTCCTAATGGATGGGGTGTTCCCCTACTACTTACCCTTGTACAGGAGTTAGACCTACAGAAAAATCCACTCTTTGTAAGGTGAACTCATCAGTGCCTATAATGGCCTTCTTTGTTATTACTTTCTCAAATCTAGCTATTTATAAATTGTATTTCATAGTGGCTATTAGTTTAGAGAATTTGGGAACCTCTAGGACTTCAATCCCTACTCCACTTGACATTCTAGGATCACTCATTTTTTTGTTGTTTTCCCTTATAGCTTCAATAATTCTCCTCTCTTCTTATTCCATAATGAGATCTCTGATCCAACATTTGATATCATCATGGGTATTAACACCTATAGTGCTAGTAATTTCCCATTAATGGGACTAAGATGGAATCTTTTGGAGATTTCCATATATGAACCAATCTAGGATAATAGGTCCATGTATGGGGAACTCATCACTAAACAAGTGAAATTCACTAGTTGGATGGGTTCATGTCACCTTTGGCCTTTTGGAAGACCTAGGGACAAGGGCCATCCCTGCTTCTCTTTTTCTTTGTGAGACAGGGACTAAATCTAGATATACTTCTTTCCTTTTTTCTATCTCACTTATCTATATTTCTTCAATTTGTACTAATTTAGCTTGAGTTTCCTCAATTTTCTCATCCATTTGATTTGACTCATATGTCTTTTCAAGTTCTTTGAAGAATTCTTTAACTATTTCTTTGCAAGTTCTTTGTACTCTACTAGAAAAGATGGTCTTGGAGGTGGAATTAATGATGAAGGACCTTCCCCTACTCTTTCTTCCAATTTCCTCTCATTTGGTACCTGAAATTGGGGAACTTATTGTTATGGTTGTTTTGGAGGTGAACTTGAGGTGGCAGGCAATATATTATATTCTAATGGGTTCATTTGCCAAATTTCTCGAGTTGGCTTCTCTTCTCTTTACAAATTATTCTCAAGTTTGAAGCCATGTTTCTTACACTTGGATAACACTTCCTCAAAGTTTATAGCCTTAGCATAGATATTGTCATAAGGGCCAACCCTATGTTCATAGGCCACCTTTGTTAGTTGCTTGGACTGCAGATGGGGGACAACCTTATTTTTTGGGTCCCATCCTTTGAGGTCATCCTTTTGAAAATAAAAAGAATCCCTATGTCTAGACATAATGTCTAATTATTTCGAGCTATGGATCATGGTTCATCCAATCAATAATGTGAAAGGGTGTAATAGGACTTTCTTCTTTTCTCTTTATACATTGTCCATCCCTTGGAAGAGTTGGGAAGCAATTTCTTATTCAGCCAGTTTGATACAGACATAGACTGGTAATATAAATGGATAAGTCATGATTCCCTCCATCCTAATGATGATGTAGTCTGGATAATACCATATGTCTCCCATGGGCTCTACATATTTCTTGATGAGGTGATGTACTCTTGGCATGGGGTTCTGAGTGATGGTCTTAACCAAAGTAGGATATATGCAATCACAAATGAATTTCATGTGGTCCCTATATTAAAAGATATGTAGCTTTGAATAATGATGGGATATGATAATCTTTCTATGAGAGGACCAATTATTGATACTAAGAAGATGAGTGGAGCCCATCAATGAGTCCAACAAATAGGACATCATGGTGAATTGTTGGCTAGTCTTATTTTTTATGCCATAAAATTGTTTCCCCAAGTGGATGATAATCAGCTCTCCAATACGTGGATTTAACTTCTCTTCCAACATGAAATATATGTAGGAAACACATCTGGGGTTGACATATGTTGTCTTGGATACCCTAGAAGCTCTATTGAATAGGGTCATAATGATCCTAATGCCCTACCTAAATTTCATAATGTGGATCTCCCCATCATGGTTCTTAGATATATGGGTTCCTTGGTTTAACTAGGGTCTTAGAATAGTGTCCAAATTATGCTTGGTTGCCCACTCTTTAATGGTTGGGAGGTTTATATAAAATCTAGAGAGTTTATAATATCCATCAAAATATATAGGAGAAATGTAAGCTATCTCTTTTGACACACCTTACCTAACTATCCAATCACCATTAATTCTACAATCTATAAACATAGGTGCAAGGATATCCAAACAATGGACTACCTCTAGTTTTGAAGCTACTCGATGAAGACCAGTCATCTAAATTAAAACCAGGTCATCAAACTTCCTCTTGGTTACTACAATATTTTATTCAATAGAAGTGAGAGTCTTCAACTCCTTACAAATAAAGATCTCAAACTAGTTCTTCATTCCATTGTTGAGTACCCTAGTGTCTAATTTTGGGTCTCCAAAACACCTTCCCTCATTGTTTATAGTCAAATACACTTTTGCCTCTTCTTTCCATTATTAACTAGTTCATGCCGTGTTTCATTAATTTCTTTGAGTGTTTGAGTGAATTTTATTTTCTCAAGATGAAATTTGAGCTTGACTAACATAATCATATCTCAAACAGTTAAGAATTAATATTTTTATGTTATTTTTGCTAGGGATTCCTAGAGATTTAATGGTGAAAGGTGGCATATTTCATAAATTCATTCAGGCCTTAGATTCAATGGATGGATTCACTTATATGAATTATGTATTTTCGATGTGCCAAATCTTTAGATTTGCCATTTACTACTTACATGGCACCTACCTAGCCTTCCTAAGCTCATTTCATGGCATTCTTAATGATGACTATTTTGAAAACTAGTCATTGGTTTTCAAATCTCACTTTTCATCTCACACCGTTAGATTGAATCTTTGATCAAGCGTGGTTCATTAGATCCTTAAAGATGCACATGGTTTAATTAGTCTTGATACTTTAATAAAACTTAGGCTTAAAAATACATTCTTAAGGTTTATTTATGTCAATAACACTAATAAACTTAGGTTAAATCCTTTTATGATAAGGTTTCTATATTAATATTCTAAGGATTCCTTCTAAAATCCCTTAAAAAATGCCCCCTTTGCTTAGGCTAAAAGAATTGGTTGAGGTTAAATTTGACATCCTCACTAACGTCAAAGATGTCCTCATGGACATCAAAGGATGAGAGTGAGAATGTCAATTTTAAGCCTACAAAATTATTTTTTGCCAAATGTCAAAGTACCACATTTCATGCTCTCAGGAACTCCTAGGGCTTCATATTTGATGCATATTATTATATCAAGATAGGTGATGTAGTGAAGACCTTTGATCATGATCTGAGAGGTTGAAGTTGATTGGATTTAAACTCTAGGGATCCTTTCATCTTTACACTATTAGATAAAGACCTTCAAATAACCATGGATCATTGGATTTGAGAAAGTGCATGAGATTTACTTTAGTATGATAGGTTATTTATATAGGATTAAGTTAAATGATTAGTCCTAAGTCTATAGTATAAATAAATATGTTTAACTTAAAGATAAGGTTTTTTGTGCTAAGCCTAAGGTTGAAACATTAATGTGGTCCCCTTTTGGTACTTAGGTAAAAGGTTAGATGAGGTTTAATTTTATGATCTTGCTAATTTAAAAGATGTCCTTGTAGACATCAAATGATGGGAGTGAGAGTATCAAATTAAATCCTATAAGAACTTTTATAAAACATGAAGTTGGTGCATAGTTATTCTTGGGAAATTTCACATCATTAGATCATATCTCTAGGGAAGTGGGAGTCATTAGATCTATAGAATTCTATGAACTTTAAGTTAGGACCCAATATGTATAATGGTTTAGATTAAGGTTTTAGTCTTAAGATGGTGTTCATGTTAATAAACATAAAAGGCATTTTAAGATTGAATCATAGGCTAAAAATTATTGAAAGTATTGGTAATAAATGAAAGGGGTTTGTTAACCAAAAATTAGGTAACCAAAAGGGGAAGTAAAAAGGGTCTAAGTGTGATTTTATATTAAGGTTTTGTCATGTTGAAAACATGATCAAGAATTAATATAAAATTAGACTTAGGGGTTTTCATAGAAAGAAATATGATTTCCCACTAAGTTTTTCCTATCATTTTTGAATTCAAATCATAGGGTTTTCCCATTTGTCAACCTTCCATTTCTTCGTTGAAACTATGATTCATCATCCAAAGACAAACATTAGTAGGGTTAGCATATAAAGCACAATCAGAATCAAATATGTAGAGGTTCATTCCTTTTCAGGTGAGCAATCTTCAAATATTAATAAAGAATGAACTTCCTAAAGTCAATTTAAGGTGTAGATGTTTTGAAATATTCACAAGGGTCCCTATTTTTTACAAGTATAAAAATGGGGTTATGTTGGTCCCAACAAATGGCTACTCACAGGGGAACATAGAAATATGCTAGAACCTAGGATTCTGGTTTAGACTTGCATATAATTTCTTCATCTCACTTGATCTACACCATCACCCAAGTCAATTCTTGGTTAAAAGAAGCCTCTCATGTGTAGAATTTGAATATTGAAACACAAAAATGCAATGTGTTTTTTAATTATACTTACTATTTGTCATGGGATTTTGGAAGACAACATATAATTTTCATACCTTTGACCATAACATTGACTTAAAGCATATTTAGATGTTTATTAAGAGTAGTTGCTTTTAGTTAAAGGAAGGCTTGGGTATTGATCTACTACTAGCCAGATATCCATAGCCCCAAATGATATACCTTTAGCTCCACTCAAGGCCCTATACTACTACTAGCTAGGCATCCATAGGCCCAATGGAGATTACTAAAATCACCTTTATTTCCACATTTATTGATTTTTCAATAAGTTCCCCTTTTATTTTATTTTTTAGGTCCTATGTTAAATTTTGGGAGCCAATATAGCTAGGTTTTAAGGATTCGGTCAAATGCTTGGTTCTTGGGGTAATCATCTATAGTTACAACTTTTATCCTAGACAAGGATGTATTTTAAGTGCAAGTATGAATGTGCCTTAAAAAACTAAATTCACCTCGTATACATATGATTCTTCTTAAAACCAAACTTTGATTTAGAATATGGTTTGAGTTCTTGTGAGATAACTAACCTATATACCAATCTATGCCAATGCCTTAGGCTATAATATGATGTTTTATCACCACCTTATGTTCACCTTTGTAAGGTTTATATTCACATTTCTAAGTGGCCAAAACTTCAAGAAATCTAAGAAAATTCTAAGAAAGGATTTCCTACAAGACTTATTGAATAAAAAGAGCACAACCAAAGTAGAAAGAAAGCACACAACACAAGGCAAATAAATAAACACAAACAAATATAGACAAGAAAAACAAGGAAAGAAAAACAAATAAAGAAACTATCTATCCTACCTACTTTAACCTTAACCATCTTAAAGGATTTATTACCTAAATAATCCTAGTGGAGCAATAACAAAGTAATGCTTGAGATATTAACCATTGGTGGGCAAGGTGAACTCTACTCCCTAGAGATCCTTTAACTTGAATGTGTTTTTACCTAGAATTTTGGTAATTTGGTATGGGCCAATCTACAAGGGTGTGAACTTGCCATGTTTACCTTTAGGTTTTGATGCCTTGTCCCAAAGGAGGACTAGGTCTCCTTGTCTAAATACTTTCACCTTAGACCTCTTTTCAAACCATATTTTCATAGTTATTTGATGCCTACTGAAATATGCAAATGCCTTTTATCTGGCATCCTCCATCTGAATGATGTCCAATAGCCTAGAATTAGCAAGATCTTGGATTTCTTCCATTTATTCTTGCATGAATGTAAATGAAGGAAGTTTGAGGGTGATGGGAAAAATTTGTTCCTAACCATACACCAAAAAAAATGGTGAAGCCTTGAGTGATTTCTTGATCTTAATCATATCATCCCATAATGCATACTTAAGGAGTTTATGCCATGTTTTAGGTTTTTCTACAACAAACTTCTTGATGGCCTTCATTAGATTCTTATTTTTGGATTCTGAGACTCCATTTCTTTGGTGATATTGATTAGAGGAAAACTTGAGTGTAATGCCTAGGTCATAAGCCCATTTATTCATCTCAATTGAAACGATTGCATACCCAATATCACAAACTAAGGAAACTGGAGTTCCAAATCTAGTGCAAATATTTTCCTCTAAGAAATTGATCACCTCCTCTATCCTACATTGTTTGGTGGCTATAGCCTCAATCCAACCTATGTAGTAATCTATAATAGTCAAGACATACTTGTGAACTTCAAAATAATTAGGGTTGATTACCCCCACAAATTCTAACCCCCATTGTGTAAAAGGTTTGTCCACCATCACTAGTTGCAAAGGCATGGCTGCCTTTGGCTGTTTTATACTAAATATTTGTCATGAGTGGAAATCTCTCACATGCTTGTGAGCATCCTTGAACATGGTGGGCTAATAGTACCCAAATCTAATAATCTTGTGAGCTATGGTTCTCCCTGTGAAGGGTGTCTACTACCCAACATTTCATGAAAATAATACATGATTGAGAAGCATCATCTTTAGACATACACCTTAAGTAGATTCCTTCAAAGTTATTCCTATATAGAACTCCATCTTTGATGAGGTAAAGAGTTGCTTTGAGCCTTAAAGCTCTCTTAAGTTTTGTGGTGAGTCTTGGAGTACAAGTACCATTGATAAGCAAGTGAATGAGGGAGTCATATCATTCATTGGGCTATAATTTCTATTGTTTAACTTGTATGACATAAATTTTAGGATTAGTATTGGAAATCATCTAGACTAGGCCCTAAAATTTCACCAACTTGGCAATCTTAATTTTAATATCATACTCTTATAGGATTGACATCCACTTTCCCCTTCATTCCCCAAGTTTGTTTTGACTCAACATAAGCTTTGTGGTTAGGTCTGGTAAGATGACATGTACCTTGTTTCTAAGAATGTAATGCCTAAATTATTGTACTACCTTCACCAATGCATATGCTTATTTATCAATCATGGAATAGTTTACTTCTACATTTTTGAAATTAGTGCTAATGTATGATATAGTATGGTCACTTCCATCAACCTTTTTATTCAAGACTATAGCCTTGGTGTGGTCAAAAGAAAATGAATACAAATAAAAGTCGTTTGAGAAGTCAGGACTTATCAAGACTAGGGCTTTACTGATTGCCTTCTTGATGTCAAAAAATGCCTTCTTGGATCCATCATCCCAATATATTTTAGCATATTTATTAAGCATATCATTCAGGGGTTTGATAATCTCAAGAAAGCCTAAGATGAACTTTCTTACAAAGTTAATCTTGTCAAAGAAAGACTTTAGTTCTTTCTGACTATTAGGTAGCTCAATCTTGGAAATGGCTTCCACTCTCTCATGATCTATGGAGATGTCTTATTTGGTGATGGAATGCCCCAATACTTTTCCTTTAGTAACACAAAAGATGATCTTCTTGGGGTTGAGAGATATTCCATACATTCTACACCTTTCAAACACTTGCTTTAGGTACATGAAATGATCATATCTAATCTTGGAAAAAATTGTTAGATCATCCATATATATAATGATGCATTTTATAGCTAGACCTTGGAAATCATGGTTCATGGCTCTATGAAAATTTACCCCTAAATTAATCAATCCAAAAGGCATTCTCTTGTAAGAATGTGTTCCCCATTTGGCAGTGAAAGTTGTTTTCATTGTATCTTCCTTGACAACAAGCACTTCATTATATCTAGGAAATCCATCCAAAACGGGCATCATTGTGGATCCTAAAATAATTTGAATGACCTGGTCTAGAAAAGGCAAGGGGTAATTGTCCTTCTCAGATGCCTTATTCAAATTTCTAAAATCTATGTATAATATAATTTCTCCATTCTTCTTCCTGACTACGACCAAGTTAGCAACCCAAGTGGAATGCTTAATAGGAAACACAATCCTTGTATCTCGTATCTTTTTGACCTTCCTAAAGATCATGAGTTCTAAGATAGGGTTGACAAGTTTTTGATTTTGCCTAAAGGGTTTACAATTTTCATTGAGGGGTATGGTGTGATTAATTACTATTGGGTCAAATATTTTTATATCTTCATAGGACCAGGCAATTGCATCCTTATATCTAGTAAACATCTCTCTAGCCTTTCTATTTTCAATCTCAGTACAAACCTTTCTTATGTTCACTTATTGGGAGTAATCATGCAAGCCAAGATTTATTACATGATAGTCTTTACCACTTACCTTGGGTACCTATTGTGTTTCATAAATCTTGTCATGATCAAACAACCTTTATAATGAGATCATCCCTTTAGGTATTTTATTGTCATTCAGTTGGATGATTTTACCGTTAAGCTCCCTTTTAGAAGAAATTTCATCAAGTTCCTCAATGATGTGAGCTTTAAAGGCCCCATAATTAGTCAAGAAATACAAAATTTATTGATCATCATTGAAGACTTGAAAATGATTCACATTGTTCAGGACTAAGGGGCATGGTACTATCTTAATGTTGAAGTTTGGGGAATCATGATTGGGCATGAGATTAGCTTCAATAGAGGCAAGCTCATCAACAATTTTGTTTTGTTCCCTAGGGATGGACATGATGTTGAAAGCATCAAAAGATTCCACCAAGTCCCAAACTCTAAATTTATACCTCTTAAGGTAAGATAGCTTGCATTGGTACTTGCTCCTTACTTGATTGGCCACAAGTTTAGAATATCCACAAATAAGGATTTTCTTGACTTTATGCTTAATATCAAGTTGCAATCTTAGGATGAGATTTTTTTTTTAGGGTTTATCAATATAATACCAGCTCCTAACCCTGACTTACATTTAGCACCATCGACATATAGTCTCCATAAGCCAGGCATTTGAGGAGGGTTTTTAGAACCAAGTTATTTTTTATCTTCCAAAGTGAAGATTCTCATATCAAAATCTAGGAAGTTCACCTTTTCATTTACAAAATTATACTTTGTTATCATGTGTTTCATCCTTAGCTCTCTTTCCACCCTTATTTGATTTGGAACACCCTTCCAAGGTAACCATAAGTGGGAGAAATTAGTAGACATGTAACCAATTAAGGCATTGGTCCATTCTCTACTAAGGAACAACCCATAAGCATTAGGAATATACACCGCTTGTATGTTTATGAGTTATTGAACTCTTGGTTCACTAGCCCATTGCATATGCACATTTAATAATTCCCCACTGACTTTGAATTTTGACTTGTCCAATTGTGTGACCACCTAATTAGAATTGAGTGTGGTAAACCCAAGTTGTTCACATATCCCCATAGGCATGATGTTGGTTAAGGCTCCAAAATCTAAAAGGAAATTATGGACATTTTTCTCAAACATCCTAACTTTGAGCAAGAAGGGTGGATACTCTGCTTTGGTTACTTGCATAGTCACATTTACACTATCAGTCTTTAGAGGTTTCCCATGTTTCTTGGATAATGATTTCAAGAGTAAGTCCCTTTGTTTAGTAATCTATGTTAGTTCATATAAAGTGATGTTGGATTTGATCTTCATATCTTACACAATGTTGTAACCAGTTTTGAATGAAGGTTCAACAATTGGTTTGGAAGAACTACCCTTAGGTGGTTTAGGATCATTCCTTGATGTGGTGTCTAGAGGTGTCTTATAATTGTTAGGGGGAGTTGAAGTAGTCAATGGCTATTTTTTTTCTCTATTTGTTATGAGGTATGTCGTCAATAATTGTTGGAATGCCTAGATCTCTTCAAGAATATTATCATGTTCATTATCTTCCTGTAAAGGGAAATGAAATGCCTCTACCATGTGCACTTGATCAGATGGATGGGATCCAAAAGGAATTGTAGTAGTATCTTTATTTAGACTACCTCAAATGTGTCAAGTTGTTTTTAGAAATATTTGATGGCTTTACAAAAATTAATGCAATCAATCTCACCATGTTTAGATGTGGCATGTACCCTACAATAGTCTGGTAAGGCAATATCCATAAGATTAATATCCATGGTATTTTTGTTAAAAGAAGTTTGACTATAATCATTGTTGTTGTATAAGCTATCATTCTAAAATCTATTTACATGCCTATTGATCTTTTGGAAGGTGAATTTCTTTCCAGAGTTGTCATTAGCATTTCCAACTTGTTTTTGTAATTACAATAAATCTATGATGAGCTTCTAGACCATCTTTAATATAGATTCATTCTCATTCTTTAGGGTCTTAGAATTTTGGACTTAGTTATCGTTAGTACCATTGACTGGTACTAAAGCCTTTTGTTCATTGGTGTGAAATCCATTAGTAGCTTGATAACTCAAGAAACTTATGATCTGATTAGGAGCAACATAGCTAGTAGGTAATACATTTAGAGCAAGGAGTTGGTTTAATGCTGGATAATTTTGGTTATTGTTTAGGAAAAGGTTTAATATAGGCATCTAGTGGTTAATATTTGGGATAGAATAAGCCATCTTCCCTTGGGGATACATTTGATAACTAATAACCACCACTTTAGAATAAGCCTGGGCTAATGTGTTGATAGCTAGGAAGGCACTTTTTAGAAACATAGAGGTCATAGGGTCCACTGCATCTTTTTAAATTTCTATAGATAAAGCCTCATTAGGTTTGTATGGATCCATGGTTCGGCTAAACATCTTTTGGAACCTAGAATTGAAGGATCTAATATTTTATCTTACATCTCTCTTAATGGTTTTAAATTGGTGATAAATGACATAGGGGCTTATGATATTCCTAAATTGATCAATAAATATAGTGTCAAAGTTATTCCATGAGGTAATATAATTGTTAGGAAAATTAAGGAACCATTCATATGCAACATCTTTGAATGTGAATGGAAATAATATACATGCTACATCTTCCTAGATAACATTTAATAATCATAAAGCAACCTTGAAAGATTTAACATGTTCTTCTATAGTTGCAACACTAGTTAGACTAAATATTGGCACTTATTTTTTAGGATTACATGGTAAGTCATAAACTACGCCTAGTACACTGATGGGTTAAATTCCAAGCCATGCCATATTTATATGGAGATTGAATGTAGGAACCCATTTTAAGGGTGAATATGGTAGAGACCTATAACACCTACACCTTCCTCTATCTTTCCTAGTTTTTTGATGGGTTTCTAGCTTGAGTAAGGGTTCTTTGGTATTTGAAAGTGATATGGTCCTAATCCTTAGAAATTATAGCTTGAATATTAAGGATCCTGTTTAAAATATAGTGTGTCAAGTTAGATTTCTCAAAGAAAAATAATCAACATGTACACTACGCCTATTTTGTAAAGATTTTCTTAAAAAGAGATAAAGGGCATTGATATTTGACTAAGTAAGCTCAAAGATGCATTGAATTATGCAAAGATGACCATTATTTGTAACCTATGACTTAAATAAACTCAATATTCATAAAGAATTTCCAATCTTCAACCAAAATAAGCCATCTTAATCTCAAGCATTATGAATTCTTAAAACCATAAGTTGTTTTTACTAAAATTTAACCATCATTTACAATAACTAATATATTTTCCTTATGAAACACAAAGATAGGTGTAAAACCACTTAAATATCAAGGATATTTGCACTTAAAGTGAAAAATCAATTATAAGTGTTAAGAATCTTTCAAATTTAATGTAGGAATGATCACAATTGATCAAGTGGGCCCTCCATCTTGTGTCGATAGAGCTACTCCTATCGATGCTTCTAATTGTCTCACAGGTGCTCTTAGTGTTGGTGAACACTTCTAATTTTATGATCCTAAGGATCAAAGGCATGAGTTACAATTTGTGACAAATTTTGGATGTCTAAGGTTGAATAGAAGTAGAGTTTGAGATCTGTCCATAATATTTATTTAATTTGGTGTTTGGGAGCCACCAGGGTCCTATACTTGAAATTTTATGATATTTATGATCCCCAAACTAATCTAAGTGGATATTAAAAATTATCTTAAACTAAAGTGATCTTTGATTTTAAAAATAGGGAAAAAAGGAGGGTAAGGTAGAAAAGAAGACATGATTACAAGCTTTTATCCCAAATATTATGATAAAGTTCTTATTAGTTTGAGTAAACATGAACCAATTTATTATTTAAAATAGTTTGAACAAGAATTTCACCATAAACCAAGCAAGATTCAAAGGAATTATGAATAACACAAGTAAGAACCAGTTTTACTTTAAGAGTTTTGCTACTGTCACATAAATAACATAAGCACATCCAAATCTAGAGCAAAATAAAATGAAGTATATCAAAGATCATTCATCTAATTTAGCATAGCACAAATTAATAACCTTATGAAATAAAATGTAGCTAAAAATACAAAGAACCATTCAAATCCTTTACATTAACATGCAATTGAGAGATAATAGTAGCTTTTTAACACACTATTTAGACAATCCTTTTAGAATTCCTTAGTTGTATTAAAATGATTTATTGTATGCAATTTCTTAGAGTCTCTCCTTTTAGAAAGTGGTAATCATTGCCTATTTATAGAGAACATAAGTGGTGTACCGATTAGCTTCATGAAACACCCATATGTAAGACAAGGACAACTATCCTTTATACAAAGATTCCAATACACATGACTTCCCATGTCAAAATTGACAAATAGAACTAATATATGCTAATAGACTACCATATATATTACAAAAGAATATTCTTTTCCATTATATTGGTGATGGGTCCCTTGATCATCCCTATTTGAGGAAGTCCTTCACCTTGGTATATTTTTCTTTGATCAACTCAAAATCCACTATGGGCTTGATCAAATAATCCTCTTCCTTATTTGTCAATGTGTTGAATTCTTTGTCACCTTTTGTCATGAGTTATGTGATGCATTATTCCTCTAAAATCTAGCTCCCAGAGGTAAGGATGACATCAAGTATATTTTGATTGTCCTTGATAGGATGTCCTTGATTTTCCTTAATGTTCTAAATGAATAAACTAACCCTTTGCTTCAAATATACATCATCTATCAGGCCCATGGTGGTGGGTTGAGAAGAGTTGGTCAATAGAGTTCCTAAGAACTTATCCATCTTGTTTATTAGATCTTTGTCTTCCCTTATGAAGTTGTTGAAATTATTATACTAGGTGCCTAAATGTTATAGCTTGTCCACTATGATTCACTAAAGGATGTTTAAATGTCCAAGTTTGATGATTTAAAAGTCTAGGTCTTGTTTTGTTATATGTACATTAATCAATTCAACTACATGGGCTTGGGTGTCCTGCCATTAGGTGATTAAGGCTTTTGCCATCTCAACTTGATGGGTTAAGTCACTTAATCTAATCTTCATATTCTTTAATCCTTTAAATATGTCAAAACAAGGATTATTCATAATCTTCAACATGTACTTAGGGATTGAAAACCTAGCTTGTGCTTCCAAATCCTACTTCTCCTTTTATAGGTTGATGATTATTTGTTTCATTCCTTGGACCCCAGCTACGGTCATTACCAATTGGGCCATAAAAAAAATTGCTATGTCTTCCTGATGCATAGGGTGTTCCCCTAATACTTTCCCTTGCATAAGAGTTAACCCAAAAAAAGGCTCCACTCTTTAGAAGGTGAACTCCTCAGTGCTTATAGTGACCTTCTTTGTTGTTACTTTCTCAAATCTAGTTGTTTCTACATTATATTGCATAGTAGCTATTGGTTCAAAGAATTTGGGAAAATCTAAGATTTCAATCCCTACTCCACTTGACACTCCAAAATCATCCATTTTTTTCTACTTTCCCTTTTAGCTTTAATAATTCTCCCCTCTTCTCGCTCCTTCACTAGCTCTTTGATCTAGGGTTTGATATCATTATGGGTATTAACACATGTAGTGTTAGTAATTGCCCATGAATGGGACTAGGATGAAACCTTTTGGAGCTTTCCATATATGAAACAATCTAGGATAATAGGTCCATGTATGGGGAACTCATCACTGAGTAAGTTAACTTCACTAGTTGGATGGTTTCATGTCACCTTAGGCCTTTTGGAAGACTTGGGAACAAGGGCCATCTCTGCTTCTTTTTTTCTCTATGAGATAAGGACTAAATATAGAGCTACTTATTTCCCTTTTTCCATCTCACTTGTCTATAGTTATTTAAATTATACTAATTCATCTTGATCTTCCTCAATTTTATCATCCTCTTCATCTGACTCATATGTCTCTATAAGTTCCTTGAAGAATTATTCAACTATTTCATATGGTTCTAGGGCAACCATATCAATGTGCTCTACTAGAGAAGGTGATCTTGAAGGTGGAACAAATGATGAAGGACCTTCCCCAAGTATTTCTTCCAATTTCATCTCACTTGGTCCTTCATATTGGGTCACTTATTGATGTGGTTGTTTTTGAGGTGCATTTGAGGTGGAAGCCAATAGATGATATTGTAATGGGTTCATTTGCAGATTTATCCAACTAGATTTTCTTCTCTTTTCAACTTATGCTCAAGTTTGAATCCATGTTGCCTGCACTTTTCTACCACTTCCTTAAAATTTGTAGCCTTAGTGTAGAGATGGTCATAAGGGCCAACCCTATGTTCATATGCCACCTTTATCAACTACTTGGACTATAGATGGGGGACAACCTTGTTATTTGGGTCGCATCCTTTGAGGTCATCCTTTTGAAAATAGAAAGAATCCCTATGTCTAGACATAATGTCCAATTATTTCCAATCATGCATCATGATTCTTCCAATCAAGAATGGGAAAGGGTATAGCAAGCCTTTCATATTTTATCTACATACATTTTTAATCCCTTGGAGGATTTCACAAGAAATTTCCTATTCAACCAGTTTGATAGGGACATAGAATAACAATCTAAATGGCTAAGTCATGATTCCCTCCATCTTGATGACAATGCAGTCTAGATAATACCATATTTCTCCCATGGGCTCTACATATTTATTGATGAGGTGGTGCACTCTATGCATGGGGTTCCCAGTGATGGTCTTAACCAAAGTAGGATATATGCAATCACAAATGAATTGCATGTTGTCCCTATATTTAAAGATATGTATCTTTGAATAATGATGGGATATGGTAATCTTGTTGTTAGAGGACCAATTTTTGATACCAAGAATATGAGTGGAGGATATCAATGAGTCCAATAAATAGGACATCATGGTGAATTATTGGTTGGTATTTTTATTTATGCCATAAAATTGTCTCGCCAAGTGGATGTTAATCATCTCTCCAATATATGGAGTTAGCTTCTCTTCCACCATGAAATATATGTAGGAAACCCATCTGGGGTCAACATAAGTTGTAGTGGCTTCCCCAGAACCTATATTTAATAAGGTCACAATGATCTTAATGCCCTCTCTAAATTACATAATGGGGATCTTCCCATCATGGTTCCTAGATATATGGGTTCCTTGGTTTAACTAGGGTCTTAGAATAGTGTCCAAATTATGCTTGGTTGTCCACTCTTTGATGGTGGGGAGGTCTATATGATATTTAAGGAGTTTATAATATCCTTCAAAATCTGTAGGAGTAATGTCTGCTATATATTTTGACACACCTTCCCTAACCATCCAATCACCATCAATTCTACAATCTATAAACATAGGTGCAAGGATATCCAAGAAATGGAGTACCTTTAGTTTTAAAGCTACTTAGTGAAGACCAGTCATCTAAATTACAACCAAGTCATCTAACTTCCTCTTGGTTACTGCAATATTTTGTTTACCAGAATGAGAGGTTACAACTCTTTGACAACAAAGAAGATCTCAGACCAGTTCTTCATTCCATTATTGAGTGCCCCAATATCTAATTTTGGGTCTCCAAAACACCTTCCCTCATTGTCTATGGTCAAATAAACTTCTACCTCTTCTCTTCATTATTTCTTAGCTACCACCATGATTCCTTAATTACCTTAGGTTTTTTAGTGGCTTTGATTTGCTTAAGATGAAATTTGAGCTTGCTTAACGTAATTGTATCTTAAATAGTCAAGAATTAGGGTTTTTATGTTGTTTATGCTAGGTATTCCTAGAGCTTTAATTATGAAAGGTATAAATTTTCATCAATTCATTCATGCCATAGATTTTATGGATGGCTTCACTTATTCAAATTATGTCTTTTCGACATGCCAAATCTTTGGATTTGTCATTCAGTGCTTACATGGTGCCTACGTGGCCTTCCTAAGCTCATTTCATGGCATTCTTCATGATGATTGTTTTGAAAAATAGCCATTGGTTTTCAAATCTCACTTTTCAACTCATGCCTTTAGGTTGAATCTTCGATCAAGCATGGTTCATTGGATCCTGCAAGATGCACATAGTTTAATTAGTCTCTAGACTTTAATAAAACTTAAGCTTAAAAATACATTCCTAAGGTATATTTATGTCAATAATACTAATAAACTTAGGTTAAATCCTTTTATGCTAAGGTTTCTATGTTAATATGCTAAGGATTCCTTTTGAAAGGACTTTAAAAAATTCCCCCTTTTCTTAGGCTATAAGAATAGGTTGAGGTTAAATTTGACATCCTCGCTAACATCAAAGACATCCTCATAGACATCAAATGATAGGAGTGAGGCTGTCAATTTTAATCCTACAAAATTCTTTTGGTCGAATGATGAAGTGCCATGTTTTTTGCTCTTGAGAACTCCCACAACTTTAGAGTTTATGCATGTTGTTGGATCAAGATAGGCAATGCAACAAGGACCTTTGATCATGATCCGAGAGGTTGAAGTTGATTGGTTTTGTACTCTAAGGATCCTTTCATCTTTGTGTCATTAGATTAATACCTCCAAATAACAATGGATCATTGGATCTACAAAAGTGCACAAGCTTTAATTTAGTACGATAGGTTATATATATAGGCTTAAGTTAAATGATTAGTCCTATGTCTATTGTATAAATAAATATGATGAACTTAAAGCTAATGTGTATTGTGCTAAGCCTAAGGTCAAAACATTAATGTGGTCCCCTTTTGGTACTTAGGTAAAATTTTGGATGAGGTTTAATTTGATGATCTCACTAACATGAAAGATATCCTCATGAACGTCAAATTATTGGAATGAGATTGTTAAATTAAATATCATAAGAACTTCTATAAAAAGATAAAGTTGGTGTGTAGTTATTCCTAGGTGATTTTGCATCATTAAATCAGATCTCTAGGGAAGGGAGAGTCATTAGATCTATAGAAGTGCATGAAATTTAAGTTAGGACCCCATATGCATAATGATTTAGACTAATGTTTTGGTCTTAAGATGTTGTTTGTGTTAATAAACACAAAAGGCATTTTAAGATTGGAGCCTAGGCTAAACATTAGTGAAAGTCTTAGCAATAAATGAAAGGCGCGCTTTGACTAAAATTAGGTAACCAAAGGGGGAAGTAAAAAGGATCTAATTATGATTTTATATTAAGGTTTGGTCATGTTGAAAACATGATTGAGCCTTAATATAAAATTACACTTAGGGTTTTTCATAGAAAGAAATATGATTTCCTGCTAAGTTTTTCCTGCCATTTTTAAATTCATATCATAGGGTTTTACCATTTAGGAACCTTCCCTTTCCTCATGAAAAATGTGCTTCATCATCCAAAGACAACCATTAGTAGGGTTAACACATAAAGCACAATGAAAATCAAATATGTAGAGGTTTATTCCTTTTTAGGTGAGAAATCTTCAAATATTAATAAAGAATGACCTTCCCAAAGTCAATTCAAGGTGCAGATGTTTTGAAACATTTACAAGGGCCCCTATTTTATATAAGAAAAAAAATGGGGGTATGTTGGTCCCAACATAAGGGTGAACTTTGAAATTTGATAGAGATGGAGAAGGATGAGTATGGAAGATGGAGTTTCATAAAAAAAAATCATGGAAACAAATAATCCTATAGTCATCTTAAGGTTAGATTGGCAACCTTTGAGCTAATGTGAACAATTATGGTGCAAATAGTGATAGTTGCTCATTTTTGAGGTTTTCATGATGATTAGGTTATCCTAAGTGTTTGATGAACATCACGAGACAAATCATGTTTTAGAGGTGGTCAAACACCCACCTAAAACCCTATTGACACCTATAACAAGAACCTACATCCACCATTTGATACATCACCTACAACCAACACTAAGATAGGTTTCAGTTCAAGCCTATGAAAGAAGTATCATGGAAATGGAAGAATTGTCAATGAAGGAGAGGTTTCTTGAAGGGGTGCCAAGATGCAAGGAAACCTTAGTTGAGTGTTGAGGTCTTGAATTTCACTTCACCATCTACTTAAAAGGTTCCCATTGGCCTAAATACTCACCTACATCCAAGTAGAAAAGATGAATCATAACCATATGTAGATTGAGGTTTAGCATTTCTATAAAGAGTAAAGGTTTATGTGGTTTGATGAGTTTAAAAAGAATTTTCTAGGAGAACAAGTGATGTGAACTTGAATTAGATAATAATAGACAAAGGGTAATACTAATCTACATCTCACCTATAGTCAACTCAAGCCAAACTATAGCCACGACTACCAAAGATGTTGTGTTACGATGTAACCCTAGGTTAGTCATTCAAGAGAGGGAAGTTTTGAACTTTCTAATTAACTATCAAGAGGGATGAAAGAATGTTATTAGGAATTGAAGGTTTATAAGTGAAATACCAATGCCCTCCAAGCCATAACCCTATCTATAAAAAAGCATAATTACAGTCAAATTATGAGCTACGCATATCTCTAAATGATGGGTTTGAAGTAGAATAGCCTAGTGATAGTTTAATGGTCAATGTAGGGTTAAAGGTTTATGAAATTTTCAAAGGGAAAAGATTAATAACTATGAAGGATGGAGTGACTCCAAGAAATTTCTAGAAATCTAGTATATTTTCAAAACTTGCATCTACAACTATGTTCAAACATAGTCATAATACCTAAGTTAGCATCATTAAATGCAAAACATAGGGATATGGGTCCCTAAGGAGGTCACATGCTATATGGATTACTTCATGGGATTTACATGATAAATATGCATTCTATAAAACATAAATTTTGATGTGAGTTTCTTATACCAAGATTCTCAAGCAATATTCAACAATTATCTGTGTAGTGTTTCCATTCTATCCAAGTAAGAAATAAGTTACAAACCTTGAGGGATCATGATCATGGATACCTAAAATGAGGAATTTACATCACTTTAGCCTCACCATTAGTCAAGGTACAAGTGGAAAAGGCATTCATAGGGTTTTAGGTAGAATACAGTCAATTAGCCCTAAGGGGGTAGGATAGACAAAGGAAGTAGGTTGATGGAATATAAACTAGGAATTATTATGGTCCTTAGAGAATGATATAAACCTCCATTATTCCAATTTCATTAGGATACATGTCAAACATGTCATCCTTAGAGATTTCTTTCTCACACAGTCACCAAACTATCTAGACATGCAATTTTGAGAGGTTTTAGCCATGGTGAAGGATGACGTAGGAGAGGAGTAAAGCATTAAATATATATTTTTATTTTTATTGATCATTATAATCTATGTATACATAGACACATGGTCAAAAACACTCACAAAAGGACAACATATAGTCCATATGCTAATTTTGCACATAGTCAATGCTTGGAAAGTTTGCCTTTGCCATTTTGATGTTTGATGGGGATAGATACATCAATTTGACTTGAATTTTTGTAAAATGGGTCTTAATTACCCAAGTATAAACCCAATATAAATTTTTTCATGGGAAAATAGGGCACATATCCTCTATTTTATCTAAGAGGTAGGCCACTTTTAGGCATGCACGAAGACAAAGAATGGTGAAAAAATGAAGGAGTGTTATTTGCCTCAAAAACACATGGTAATGTTGAGATGTTTAAATAAGATGTTTTGAGATGGTAATAACATGGATTAATCCTAGGAATGGTGAGAAAACACTCAAAATTGTTGGTGGGTGGCCATTTGTACTCAAACCCCATTAGCCTAGACTAGGCCTTTTACCCAAGAGGGGGTCATTTCCACTTATAAGTTTTAATTAATATTAAAAATAATTTAAACATGTTTATTGGGATATATTAGATGTTTTAAATCTTTTGGTTTGTAGTGGAAGTGACAAAGAATCTATTTTTGGGTTCAAAAACAAGTTAGGTTGCACAAAATGAAGAAATTAACTTGAGAGGCCATGTTTGGATGCTCACCCCATAAAGGAGGTTTATCATGGGACCTCAAGGAGTTAGAGTATGTTTATTAGTGTCCTATTATTCAAATATTTGTAATTTTTTCTTAGGTTAGACATCACACTTTTATGAACAAAGGTTCAGAGTGAAAATTATAAAAAACCCTCCAAAACCCTTATTTTGAACTAGTTTGAGAATATTGAGTTGGATACCCAAAAAAATGGAATATTTGATTTATTAAACCTAAATTTTTTTGATGGGAATCTTAGAGGGTCCTTCAAATTTTTTTTTTTATAACCTTCACTTGTACTTATTTGGGCAAAAATAGTACTTTTTTATATTTTAAAGCTAAAATGAATGTTTCAAGGATCACCAAAAGATGTAAATCACTTTGAAGGAAATATTGAGATTTTTTTTACCTTATAAAACTAAAAAATACATAAAAATCCATCTAAAAGTTTACAAACCATTTCATTTTTATGGGCCAGTCAGAAAATGCCTTCAAAGGACAAGCCTTCCAAAGGCCATTTCATGGTTTTGGTACTTCTAGTTGGTCTCAGACCACAAAAATTAACATGGATAATGGTGGGGGAATGATAAAATTTAATCAAACTCTTTTTTTATGTTTCAAATCTATATTTACTCCCAACAACAAAATTTCTCTTCTAGGGCTAAAAGGGCCAATTAGGCTTAATTTGACAAGCTAAATGGGCTAGACAACATATCAAATCTTAGAGTTTGGCCATGAAATTTTGTTTACAACTGTGGGATGATAATGGGTACCTGAAAAAATTATTGGTTTTGAATTATCACTTCTATTTTTTCCCAAACCAGGAGCTTTTCAAGAAAATAGGGCTACAAGGAATACATGGAAAATGCATATTTTTAGTGTTGTTCCAAGTCTTTTTGAGTGTTTGATACCTAAAATTGAATTTAAATAGATTTTTCATCCCATTTATAATACTTAAATGGATTAAATATTCTATATTGATTCAAATTTGAAGAAAACTCCTCCTTTTCCTTCTTTGCCTTGGTGAGAATGAACCTTTTAAGGGGTTTTAAAGTTTAAATAGGTGCATATAGTCTATTAAAAAGACTTGTACAGTTGAATTAGGATATGCCACGCCATATTAAATTTATGAGGAATTAAATGAAGATTTATAATGAAAGGAGTCTTTGTAAAAGGTCTCTGATAAGTGCAAATAGGACTCTTCGTCATCCAAATGCACATGTGCAAGACAAAGTTAATTTGTTGAAGGAGTCTTATAAATAAAAATTTACAAGTGTTATATAATAATTAATGAGCCTATATAAGGTTTAAAATCAAAAAAATTAAAATAATTGAAGACCTACATCCATGGAATATACTTTTTCATCAAGGGAGACAAGAAGGCTAAAATCTAGGGATTGGTGCAAGAATATAGGCACTCTCCAAGTGATATAAGCTTGAAAAACATAATGATGAGTATCCTAAGACCCATAAAAATTGTATAACATATTTTAAATGATAATTTATGAATGTAAATTTTTTTATAAGCTAAAAATTCTATGTATCACTTTTGGAGGAGCCATTTGACCAAGTTTGAGGTCTCCTACTTTGGGGCTGCTTTGTCTCCAAGCATTTCTTTGCTATATCTATTATTTTTTCTAGAATTTAAGAATTTAAGAATACTTTTTCCAAAAAATTTATTAACCTTTTGAGATCAATAAGAAATAAAATTCCTCCATTTTCAGGTCTTTTCTAGTGAAGTGTATGTGTTTGCCATTGATATCACTTAGTGAAATACTTGTTTTCCTTGGTTATAGTCTAATTTTGTACCTTAATGAGAGATTTTTGATGTTATAAAAGTAATTATAATTTTTTAAATAAATCCTAATTTCATGAATTAGATGTGAGTTCAGTCCTTCTTTACATAAATTGTGTTTGTAAGGTCCTTATTGTGAAATATTGATGTAGAAATCTTCCTTGGGTGAAGTGAATGTGTGTGTAAGATTTTTTTTTCCTTTCATATAAGTTTCATTACAATAATATAAGTTAAAAAATATATATATTAGTTCATCACCTTACATTTCAAGTTTCATTTAGTTTCATCCATTTTCATTGTCTTTTGCACCCTTTTCCTTGTTAGGATCAATAAGTAGTAGTTTAAAAGTAAGTTTTAGTGAGAGCACTAAGGGAACCAGTCCTCTCTAGATATTCTCTCACTTATTAATTCACCCACACTTTGGAGATATTACATGTTCCAACAAGATTTATGAATAAGACACTTTTTCACAAGGGCACATTCCTAATTGACAATAGTAATAATGCTTAAAAGTTTGTTGAATGACCCTCTATGAGAACCTTGTTCTAATTGATAAATATTGGTTTGAAGATTTAACAACATTTGTATAAGCACTTTTTTGGTACACAGATTAGAATAATTAACAATATTTAGTTTCACATGAGTAGAAAGCCTAAGGGAAAAAAATGTTGCATATGGATAACCTATATATATGAGTAACATGGGGTTCCCTCACACTAGGTGTAACATCACTTATGTATCCTTATGTGTAGACACATAAATAGTAGTAGTTGGAATAATTGTGTAAACACCTATTGTAGGATATATGTCAAGATTATTAGTGCCTATCATAATATTATTGTATGTGTTTGTTTATGTAATCACTTACCCAAGAGTAATATGGGTGGAGATATTTAGGAGAGATAAGACTTGATCCCTAGTTGATAGGATTAAGCAAGTGTATAAAAATGTATTTCTATATTAAATAATAAATGGGGCATTTTTTAACATTTGATATTAGAGTGGGTTCCTAGGAAATTAAGATGATGATTTAATTCCCAAGGGGCAATTTAATTTTCTTGGTTTCACAGGTGATGAAAGTGTTTACATGCAAAATAAGTTTGTAGTAAGAAAAAAACTAATTTGAAGTTATCAAGATAATTTTGAGAAAGTTAATCTTTTTTTTGTGTTGGATAATATCAAATTATCCTTTATTATGTTAGTTTTTATTACCTTTATGATATTGTTAATCATTATTTGCATGAACAATCTACCATATGACCAAATCATGTATACTTAGGGGATTTATCGTAGACTCTTGTGCATTATTAGATCCATGCATCCATCACATTTTACATGGGATTATTATATCTCCTTCATGGATATTCCATTAAAAAATATACCATATTAAGTCATTCATAACCACACTTTCACCATATCACCATCATTAATTTTTGGAATATCCAAATGTGCAAAATGTGGCTTCTATGTGAATTCAATGTATGATCTAGTCAATTGTTTCACATGCTTGTGTAATATTTCCAAAGAACCATCTAAAAACCATGTAAGCTTACATCTAAAGCACACAATACTAAAAATATGTACAAGTTATCTACTAATGTCATTTTTTAATTAGTTTCTTAAATAGTTAGTCTTATTTTTATAGCTTTTATACTATAAAGTGTTGTGGGTCTATAATGTTAGTTTATAGTTTTTTATATTTTAAGATTTTGTTTTAAAATATTTGAAGTTATAGTTTATTATTTTTATAGGTATACAATATTTATAACATTGTTTAATTGAATCTATAGTTAATGTTTTGTTTTAAACTTTTTAATTCTAGCCATAGTTACCAAAGTTAGATCAATTTTATATAATTTAATTTATATTTATATGAAGTCAAGCTATAGTTTTTTAATGAATGAACTACTAGGTAGTCTTATTTTTTTAATTTATTATAGTTCAAGTTTATATAGTTTGGTTTCTATAATGTTAGGTCTATTTTGTTTTAATTTAATAGTATTTTATAAATATAGTTTTATGTTAACTAAGTTAGCAGTGTATTTAGATTCATTAGGTTTGAATAGGTCTTTTAGTCTTAATAAATTTCATGTTAATGTTAAATTTTTTTCCTTGTAATGGACACATTATAGGGAAAACCTGATGTCCGTAAAAACATGTGGAAAATCATCTGTGTCAAATCAACTAATGCCAAAAATGATAATTAATGAAATGAATACCATTAAACTTATCATGATTGAGTGGCAATGATCAAATATAGAGGTTACAAATGAAAAATTCGGTGAGAGTCCATAAACTCACTATAAATAACTGTGTGTATCCCATGTTGTGAAAATACTTCATAGGTGATGTAACTTTGAGAATCCCAAAACTAACTAAAATTTAAATCATGAATAATTATGTGTATGTATGTAGGTGTCAAAATAAGTAGATATGTATCTGATATCATGGTGAGAAGCCCAACACTTACTAGAAGTGAAAGCACAAACATTTTTGTTTGCATATGTATATTATCACTTGATGTATAGTGCACATATGGTTTATTTTTGTTTTTAATGTACATGTTTTGTTTCAAGTATGTATGGTGTGTCCTATCCCTATGTCTGTACTAAGGGGAAATTTTAGGATTATTAGTGATTATTATAATATTACTATATGTGTTTGTTCATGTAATCACTCACCAAAGAGATAAACATGGGTGAGGATATTTTGGAGAGATAAATCAATATATAATACTTGATCCCTATTTTATAGGATCAAGCAAGTGTTAAAATAAATCTCTCTCTATATGAAATAATAAATGGGGTATTTTACAGCATCTTGATTTCTAGTTTATAGGATATATGCCTCTCTAAGGTAGATTAACTTCTTTCAAAAATTCATCTTGTTATTCCTCAATTATGTTTTCTTTAGAATTCATTACATTCTTAACCACTAGGATAATGTTCAAGATAGTATCTAAGTCTACTTTTCTTACTAATTTTGTTTTAAAAATTTAAAAGTGTGTATACTTGTTCGAGATCTACATCATTAAGTTCAATAAAATGTATGCTACCATTATATTCATCATTATGTTTTATGTCATCTTCATAGTAAATTTCAAGAGTAGGTATAACATTATTGATTACACATCCATATGTAGACACCAAAATTATGTGTCACACACGTGCATAACACCCTATTTTGAAACCCCCCTTAAACCCATTTCAATAATAACAATTAATCTCCATAACCCATGCTTTTACCCCTCACATATTTAATTAATTTAAAATAATTAATTAAGTTAATTAAAAAACCCCTTTGCCACCTTACCTAGCCACCTCACCCTATGACTATTTCCCACCTAATGAGTCACCTCAAGACCTAGTCCCCTCATCCTAACTACCCAAGACTTATTCTCACTTCCAAACTAAATTCCTAATCAACTACCTCCTTAACCTCTTATTTTTTCTATTTTGTAATGGGTGTCACACATGGCACAAAGAACAATAGAAAATAGGGCAACAATAGTAAGGTTTACCTATTCTAGGGCCGTCGATGTTAGTCAACCCATGGTTGATGTCAACGGGATCATTAATGTCAGCAATATATGCCAAACTCCAACCTAAGGTTCAGGTCAATAGAAATTAATAAAATTTATTCTTACTTGCATTCAATCTATTGGCATTCTATTTTTGACATCCTAGTTTACTATCATCTTGCATAAGTCAATCATGATCAGCAACTAACTCTTGAGGACCAACAACACTAGCTTGTTCTCTCTATTTAGGCATTCAGGTTTGGACTTCCTCCTAAGGATCATTAATCTAGCACATATCATTTTATAACCATAGATAAGTACATCACTTATCCTATAGGTCTTTTAAACATTTATTTATATCTATTGTGTATTACTTTATGTACTTCTAATCGAACCCCCATGAGGGAGTTACAAAGATTCCTCACTTGTTTCCCCTTTACCTAACACACCAAACCTCTAACCAGATCTACTCAAACCATACTCTCTCTCTCTCTCTCTCTCTCTCTCTCTCTCTCTCTCTCTCTCTCTCTCTCTCTCTCTCTCTCTCTCTCTCTCTCTCTCTCTCTCTCTCTCTCTCTCTCTCTCTCTCACACACACACACACACACACACACACACACACACACACACACACACACACACACACACACACAACTCTCCCCAACCTCCCAAACCTAATAAAAACCATTTTCTAGACCCAAAAAAGCCTTCTGCAAGCCTCTAATCAATTATTTCCCCTATCAACCTCTGTAGCTTAATTAACATCAGTTACCTTCCCCATTAACCTCGATATTATAATTGATATCGATCACTCCCCTACTGATGTTGATGACTGTGGATTCCCTAACCTTTTCAAAACCTACCCAAATAACTTCTAAAGAAACAAATAAAGTACACCACCTAAACCTTGACACTCTTTATTGCAATCAAGTTGTGAATAACGATAGGATTATCTCTCTTTCACTCTCTCTTTACCTCTCTTTTAGCTATTTATTATTATTTTATCTCTCAAAAGTGGACTATCATCTCTAAGGAAGTTTCACACTTCTTAGAACAAACACGTAGGTTGGCAGCCCACTCATTTAACTACTAAAAAAATCTTGTGGTAGTGAGTTCTTACTTGTAGGTAGTCCTCCCAAGCCATAGAGGAGTGCGCAAACCAATCCAGGTTCTTTCTAATAACTTATCCCCATCATTCTTTTCTATTTTCTTTTAGACTTGAAATAGGCAAAATTTAGCAAAACATTTTTGGCACTTCCAGTGGGACCATAGAGTTTTCATTGGATTCATTTCTTGTTTTAAGAATTCATATAGGTGCATTATAGTGAAAATTTCATTTGTTTCACTTCCTCCTTCTCTTTTCCCTTAAGATGAAAATTTCAACATTTTATTTTCTGTTTAAAAGCATTAAACTAAATTTTTTTCTTTCCTCTTTGCCTCTAAAAGTAATTTATCATTTTATTTTACAAAGTTAAAAAAAAGAAAGATAATATCTTCTTTACTTCTTCTTACATGCACATTGTGATAGTGAAATTCATACTCTTTTCCTATTTCATCTTTATTTTCATTCAAATCTAAATATTTCAGATTTGGGTTTAAAACTTACTGCATTTCATTATTTGCTTGTTGCATTTCATTATTTAATTATTGCATATTATCTCACCTAATTAATTACAATCATTTTGAATAAATTGTAATGCACCTATGTTACACAACCAAATCACATTCACATAAACAAACATCTAAACTCACTTAAGAAAAGGTCCATCAAAATTTCATCACCAGGTGGATCACCTTACCCTACCTGGCTATCCTACTTGGATTTCACCACCAAGAGGAGAAACCACTCCATTCTCTGGTAGAGTATAAACTCTAGGCACAAGATATATTTTGTCTAAGCAACCTGGTTCAGCTCCAAGTTCGTGAAGTGCAGAGAGTAAGCTTCTATAATAAGCCACATACTTTGTCTAACACAAATTTTATCTTGAGCACTAAAACTAAATTATAACTATCTCTATATTTTTTTATAATACCTTCGATAACTATAATCTCTTCTCAATATCTGATTAAGGCATAAGCCAACACGAGACTAAAAATTAATCTCTAGGACTTAATAGTTGTTGGTTGTATGTTCATTTTCTACTTTTTTATTGCCTTTTACATTTTGGAATTGGTAAGGATGTTTTCCTATTGATTCACAAAATCAATACTATTTCTAATACTCAATTTGTATATCCTATTATTTCAAGTTTTTTGAGTGTTGTTCCTTTTTACACAGACCTCTTACATTCACTATTCTACCTAGTTTCAACTTCTAGTTTCTTAAAACACCAAATTTTCTATCTCCCAAGATATCATAGTGACCAACATCGGTTAACCCTATTGGCATCGATAGATTTTACCTACCAACATTAGTTAAATCACAGACATCAACAAAAATTTTCTACCAACATCGATCAAGTGACCAATGTCGGTGACTATGTAATTTCATCTGCTCAAAACAACAAGTTGAAATAACCCACTTACCTACACTCAAACTTGGTTTTTCCTTATTCTATTTCTAATATAGTAAGTAATACTATTTATACTTCCTCTTTCATGGTATTGACATGATCTCAAGCCAAAATTCTTGCCGATTATGCAATCGGACAACCATTTCCACCTTCCCTTCTCACTTTTGATTCTATCATAGAGCATACTTCAGATATAGAGCATACTCGTAGCCCCAACCAAATTTATATTATGCCTGAGGGAGATCAAGATTTTTCTAAATTTATTGATCATAATGTGGCATCCCTTCAATAGTACCTTGCTGTGAGCTCAAGCCATAATTCTTTGAGTGAACTAATCTATGGTATGCCAACCTCTCTAATGGAGACAACCTCAATTTCAGTTTCCTCCACTATTTTCCCCATGGTTACCCAAACCACCACTTTGATGAGTAACCCAACTATAAATAATGTCTAGAGTGTAGCATCTCCAACTTCCCAATCCCACCTAAACCTTGGTGTGACTTCCCTACTTTCATAACCATAACCAATTTAGTTAAGTCACACCTCATTCTAGAATTTAGTGATACCTATTCCATCTACCCTCTCACCTATAATTACCCAAGTTATGACTCACCCTTCATCTATTATAACCATGCCAATAATCTAGCCTACAATAACAACAACCAACCAAGGCATAGTCTCCAACCCAATGAGACAAGCCCCTTTTCTTTCTGCACCTCAATCTATGACTCATTATCCTTATGTTGCTCTGACACAACCTCAGCAAGCTATGTCATATGCTTCTTCTACTTCCTATCAGCTTACATATAATTGAGGAGGTATCCCTCAAACTAATCCCCCTCTAGACCTCACTAAGATGCTAATGGATAAGATGTATAATCTAGAGACATCTATTTCTAGCTCAAAGAATGTTTTATCTTATGATCAGATGTGCAATGAATGAATCCATCCTTTTATACCTATTCACCCTTATCTAAGCCAATGGGAACTCCCTAAATTTACTCATTTCTAGAGTAAAGAGGACCCACAATAACACTTGTTATCATTTAGACATGCTTTTTATTTAATAAGGATGATGATGCATTACTACTTCACACTTTCCCTATGTCTCTTTTAGGTGCTACCTTGGATTGGTATAGCTTTATACCTCATCACTCCCTTTTATCATTTACCCAACTCACACAAATATTCCTAGACCATTTCTCTATTAACATTTCTAAGAAGATTTTAATAACAAACCTTTATTTGATCAGACAATTTGATGATGAGTCAATCACAAATTTTTTCACTCATTAGAGAAGTTTGATCAATCAACTCTCCTTCTCCTTACCCTAACCTGAGCTTATTGAGATCTTCTTGAGTGCATGTTTTAAGCACATCTCATCCACACTCAAGGTATAAACTTTTTCACATTTGATGAGACCTTTACAATGGCACATAAACTCAAGGTTCATGCTAGAGGTGAAGACAAAGTCAAGTTGTGCAAGAAGAATCCCAATTCCAAATCAAATGACTCCTCCTCCTCTAAAACTTCTCCCTCTAACCAAAAAGCTAAAGGCTCCACCAATGTGATGGTCCTTAAGTCAACCTCTTCCACAATCACAAACTAATCACATTCTTTGACTTTTCAAAATTTGACCAAGCAATTATAATAACGGTGTGAACAAAGACAATACACTCCCATTGTGGAGTCATGTACATCCATCTTAGAGAAACTATTACAACAAGGTGTCATAACCCTTCCTCAGATCAAACCTCCTATATAGTTTGACCCTTCTTGTCCCATCCCAACTTGGTACAAGGAAGATGAATTTTGTAGCTACCATCATGTCAAACACCACAATTCTAACAACTATAAGACACTCAAGAACATTATTCAAGACATGCTTGATGGAGGTGATCTCATCTTGGATAATCTTAATGCACCCCCTAATCAAAGTATGGATGTGTTCAAACACCATTTTCCTAACCATTCACCAAATCAAAATATTTTCTAGTCCACAACTAATTCAGGTGATCATAACATCCATATAGTTAATATGGTCTTTCCTTTACCTCTAGTTTAACCTTCCTCTCAATAAGAGACATCCATTTCATCGACTCCTCCCCCACATTTAGTAGAATTTCTTTTCCCATTCTTCCTCCTTAGGTGGAAGAGCCTATTTCACTCATTCCACTCCCTCAAGAGGAATATCCTCCTTTACCACTTCTTTTGCCACCTAAGAAACCTTTAATGCCAATTCCATTTGCACCAATATTACCTATCCTCTTACCACTTAAAGACCACACCCTACCTATTCCTCAACCACATGTTGAAGGGAACATCATTCCTGTATTATACCCTCTTGAAAAACCTTCTTCACCTACCTTTCCTCCACTTATAGAGAGTAGTACCCCACCCACTCCACCTTTGCACTTAGAGGAGTCAGTATTATCTATTTCCATAACTGACAAGAGAGTTATTGTGCCTACTCCAATTGTACTACTCTTACCCCTTATTTTACTTATGGAGGACTATACTTTCCCCATTGCCTCACCTACATGTTGAGGGAGCCATAATACCTATCCTTTACCCTCTTGAGGAACCTTATTCACCTACCTTCCTTCCACCCATGGTAGACCATGTCTCTTCTCCTATTTCTATCAAAGAAGACCCCGTTGTGGTTCTTTCTTGTCTTTGGCCTGAAGTAGCAAAAACCAAAAATTTCCCTCTTTCCCAAACATTGTAGATTTATAAAGAAAAAAATATAAGGCCTACATCAACTTCATCTAAACCCTTCTCATGGTTGGTGAAAAGTCTAGAATTTCTTGACTCCATGAAGCTAGATCATGCGGTATTTTGGGATCGTCTAAAAACTCCTTATCCAACACAATGAATGTCAACCTTTACCACCAACCCTCTCACTACCCTTTACCCCAAGATCTTTGACAAAGTTAGATATTATTCACCAAAATCACCTAAATTTCAACCTTCTATGTTAGAACCCTCACCTCATGGTAATCTGTCACATCAAAGTAGATTAGACCCTTAGGTGTATGCCCCATTTCTAATTTAATTCATCCATAGGTGAAATTATATTTAACTCCTCAACCATAAGTTAGATTTTCGTGGTCTAAATTAAAAAATAATACTAAGCCCCCTAGATCTCGTTGATCCTTTCTTCAACCTTCAACTTTACCATCCATTTTGGGACCACAACCCTCTACTTTAGTTGGAATATTGCTTAACCAAGCTAAACAAAAGGTTAAACTACCTCCACTCTTACCTCTACCATCTAGTAGGCCTCTCACATTTAAAAGTAATAAAGTGATATAAAAACACATAAATCTACTATCACCAAACAAAGTACCACATAAAATTACCTTTTCAGCACCAAAATAAAGGGTGTCCACTCCTGTTAGCACAACAAGTGCAAGCCCACCTGCAGGATCTAAAAGCTTTTTCATATGTGAGTTATTGAAATATTTCATAATAAATCTTCCTCACATTAAGCCTTATAGTCCTCTTAGAATGAATACATCTTGGTTTAATGATACACAAGTGTGTTCATATCATCATTCACCTAGACATAATACTAAGAGTTATAAAGCCCTCACAACATTCATTCAATAACACTTCGATGTTGACACTCTCTTTGGTGATACTACTATTAGCCTTATTATTATTCCAGCTTTTACATCCATAGTGCCTCTTACTATTCCACCTAAATTCGAACCTAAAGATGTCATCGTAACCCCTTTACCAATTCCTTCACCGGCATTTCAAATCAATATATTTAATTTGGCCACATGATCACAAAACCAAAATGATAAATCTAAAGAAAAGGTTGTTGCTCTTTGGTCTCAACCTTTTTCTAAAGACACTCCTCCTCCTAATCCTAATACTTCCATCTTGGGTGTTCATAAAACAACATCTTCGAATGTTATTCAAAACTTAATGGTGAAACAACTGCACCAAAAACCTATGAAAATGTCTTTGTATGAGTTAATCTAAAACTCATCCCAACATCATCAAGCTTTGATTAGTGCTTTGCAAGAAATTAAGGTACAATCAGATGATCCCTAACCTCTTATAGCTTTGGTTGGCTCCCTTAATTCTATCTCCCTAATTTCTTTCAATGATTCAAAAATTCCACTTCAACACCCTAAAGATCAGGATTTTTCCCTTTTTATTACCACATATATTAATCAAACTCATGTCAAAAGAGTCATGATCGACGGGAGAGCTAATATTAATATTATTTCCACCCATACCTACAAATAACTATCCCTTCTCGATAATTTCATGTCTCAAACTAATGTGGTACTCCACTCCTTTAATAATACTACAGCTACTATGATGGCCACTATTGTCTTACATATCCATGTAGGCCCCCACACTATTTCCAAGCTCTTCTATGTTGTGGAAGGAGAGTTATAATATAGTATACTACTTGGATGAACTTGGATATGTGTTATGACATGTGTACCCTCAACTTTACACCACTGTGTCAAGTTTGAACATGATGGATAAGTACATGTTATGCCTACTAACCCACCTCCATTTAAAACATGAAACATGACTTATAGTCCTAATGATGTTCTCATTCCATTGAAAACATCATCTTCTCCACATGATACTTATGAATCTTCCACAAGATCCACTCCTAATCTTTTGAAAGCATCATTGCCTGTCAAAAATTGGTGGAAAGTGTACAAGAAGAGATTTAGCATGGATGATATTGACCTTGAGGTGGAACTTACCTGAGATGATTTCATAGAAGCTATAAAGGAATAATACTACCCCATTGAAGTAAATGATGATCTGTTTATAGAGTGGTAACAACTTCAAGATAAAGAATAGTTTGTTCAATATTACATTGAAATTTTTCATTCTCTATCTATGAGATTGGGCATCTAGGAAAGTAAGAAACACAAGGTTCTCAAATATCATGGTAGACTATAATTGTATATATAGAGGGAAATAAATCTCTTTAATTTGGAAACCCTTAGTGAGGTGTATAATTTCACGATGAAGATTGAGCAGAAGCATGGAAGAATGAATATAAAGATTCAGCCTTCACAATGGAAAAGTGACAAAGAAGGTCAAACATGAAACCAAAATTGGAAGTAGAAGGAAGGAAAGACTCAGAAATGGTGTGATTACCACAAATCTAGAACCACTCCAAAGAATAATGTCGAGCCATCAAGTCCCTATTTTTTGAGTCACAATCCTCAACATATACTACTCTACCTCATACACACCCTACAGTTGAAGAGGATGAATAAGATATTTTAGATGCTAATCCCGATGCCATCATTACTTCATCACAGACCCATGAAGAGAGGTCAAATGACAAAGAAAGGTTGTTTCACTATAAATTATGGGTGAAAGGTAAGCCTATGTATTTCATTTTTTATAGTAGGAGTCAAAATAATTTAATCTTTGTTAATGTTGTGAAAATTTTAAATCTATCCATGAATCCTCACCCAAATCCATACAATATTAGATGGTTGTATCTAGGGAGAAACCTCTGTGTCATCCACTAATGTCTTCTCTCATATGCAATAAAAACTTTTCAAGATGAGGTCTTGTGTGATGTGGTCGATTTAGATGTTTGTGATGTACTAATTGGTCAGCCATTCATATATGATTGACATGGTATCTATGAATCAATAACTTAAAGTCTCACCCTCACTCTTAAAATATGGTGCTACAAGGTACCAGATGTATTGCCTTATACATCTGTCTCTTTGATTTGTGCTAAGAAACTCATTCTCATGGTAGTCAAGCCACAAAAATTTGAAAGGGTTGATGTTGTATCCCTGAATACACAAAAAATACAAAAGCAAAAGTAAATAGATAATAAGGTGAGGAATTTCATGGCCTTCCATCGATAAGCTGATAGTCACATAGAAATGGTGAATAATCAGGTCCTGCATAGCTCCACAAAGCATAGTCCATTCTAATTATGCATCAAAAATTAAATCAAAAAATAACTACCACATTTGATGATAAATCTTGATGAAATAGTGACCATTACTTCTCAAGGAGGGAGGAATGATCTGAGCAACATTTTAGGTGACAATTCGGGTGATGGTTCTACTCCAATTGGTAGCAAAACTTTTAGGAGACATAACTTTTGTACCATAGCTTTGTTTGACTCCCTATTTGAACCATTGGAAAGCTAATAACAAGGAGAATGTGATGAGATGGCATGGAGCTATGCTTAATGGTTTTTTACCCATCAAAATCCCAATATAATTGTGTTAAATTTCAATTTTAATAATGCGGTATAAAAATAGTAAGTTTATAAAATAGCAATTTCTCAAATTATATAATGTTGTAAATCATGGAAGTCCAACCACTTTATCTCCCTTGATATTAGTGACCTTCCACATCCTTCTCCTACCTTCAAAGTACGTATAAAAATAGATGTATCTTGAAAAGTCAAGGGGACATCTCTTCTTAGAGATAGGCATATGTTTGAATCTATAAATTTGATCAATAAAATATCTCTTATCAGAAATAACATTATTATAATTATGTTATTCTTGTTTCTTGAATTATCTTTCAACCAAAGCTCCTGAGTTTTAGGTCATTGGTATTAGAGTGATTTATTTTTAAATTGTATGATCTTGAGGATGAGGTTAGATTATAGGAAGCTTGGGTAGAAAATAATAAAACTAATAGACTATCCACCTGTTTGTTCTAAATAACCTAAAATGGTAGAAAACATTGAGAAAATTTATCCTTTCAAAGAAATGGTGAATGAAACTCTCCAATAATAGCAAACACAAATACTAAAATAATTCATGAAAATTTTCTAATAAATCTTGATGTGAAATTTTGGATCCTCATCTATAACTCCACATCTTTTTAGTGCCCCAATACCCTTCAAAGTTCAAGTAAATTTTGATATCTCTACATTTGAAAGCAAAATCAATTTTGATGTAGTAAAAAATTGGTTGGATCAACTACCATCCTATTTTTATACAAATAAATTCACCTATAAAGAGAAGATCAATTTTGCTCTTTTGAAAGTATCATTTCCTATCAAAAATTGATAGGAAGCATACAAGAAGAGATTCAATATGGATGATATTGGCCTTGAGATGGAACCTACCTGAGATGATTTCATATAAGATATAAATGAAGAATACTACACCATTAGAGCCTATGATGATCTATATATAGAGTGGCAAAAAAATTTCCAAGGTAAGGAATAGTCTATTTGAGATTATATTGACATTTTTTATTCTCTATCTATGAGATTGGGCATCTAGGAAAGTGAGAAACACAAGGTTGTCAAATATCATGGTGGACTACAATGGTATATATAGGGGGAAATGGAACTCCTTAATTTAGAAACCTTCAATGAGGCATACAAATTCATGGTGAATATTGAGTAGAAGCATGGACGAATGAATATGAAGAGTTAGTCTTCAAAATATAAAAGTGACAAAGAAGGTTAAACACGAGGCCAAAATTGAAAGAAAAAGGAGGAGAAGACTAGGAAATTGTGTGATTATCACAAATCTAGAACTCACTCCAAAGAAGAATGTTGACCCATCAAGTCCCTAATTTTTTAGGCACAATATTCAATATCTACTACTATTCCTCATACACACCCTATAGTCAAAGAGGATGAAGAAGAGATTATAGATGTTAATCCTGATGCCATCTTTGCTTCATCATAGACCCATGAGGAAAGGCCAGATGACAAGAAAATGTTTTTTCACTCTATGTTATGGGTGAAAGGTAAGCCTCGCATTTCATTCTTGATAGTGGGAGTCAAAAGAATTTTATCTCTGTTAATATTGTCAAAAGACTAAATCTATCCATAAAGCTTCACCCAAAGCCATACAGTATTAGATGATTGAGTCTAGGGAGAAACCTCCTGTCACTAATCAATGTCTTCTCTCATATGTAATAAAACCTTTCTAAAATGGGATATTGTGTGATGTGATCAATCTAGATGTTTGCAATGTACTCCTTGGTCAGTGATTCATGTATGATCAACATTGAATCTATGAATTAAGAACTCGAGGGATCACCCTCACTCTTGGAACATAGTGTTATAGGGTACCAGAGGTACCACCTTCTACATCTATCTCCCTGATTAGTGCCAAGAAATTCATTTTCATGGTGGTCAAGCCATAGAAATCTAAAAGGGTCGATATTTCAACCTTGACTACACAAACAATATAATAATAGAAGTAAATAGATACCAAGCTGAGGAATTTCATAGATTCCATCCATAGACTGATAGTCAAATAAAAATGATGAACAATTAGGTCTTGCATAGCTCCATAAAGCATAGTCCATTCCAAGTATGTATCGAGGATCAAATCAAAACACTACCACACTTGATGAAAAATATTGATGCAATGGGGACCATTTCTTCTCAAGGATGGAGTAATGATCTCATTAACATTTTATAAGATAATTTAGATGATGGTTTTAGCCCAGTTATTTGATAAAACTTCTAGGAGCCATAATTTTTACACCATAGCTCCATTTGAATTGAACCATTGGAAAGATAAGAATGAGGAGAATATGATGATATGACATTGAGCTGAGTTTAATGATTTTTTAACCTAAAAAATCCAATGAAAGTGTCCAAAATTTTAACTTTAATAATGCAATCTAAAAATAATAAGTTTTTAAAAATAATAATTTCTCAGATTCTGTAATGTTGTGAATCATGGAAGTCAAACTACTTCATCTTCCTCAATATTTATGACCTTCCACATCATTAACTTGCCTTTAAAGTATGTATAAAAATATATGTATCCTTAAAAGGTAAGGAGACATCTAATCTTAGAGATAGGCATATGTTTGGATCTACAAATTTGATCAATAAAACATATCTTCTCAGAGATAGAATTATTACAATTATGTTATTATTTTTTGAAGTATATTTTAATCAAAGATATTAAGTTTTGGATTAGTATTATAAAATTGGTTTGTGTTTAGAGTGTATGATCTTGAGGATGAGGTTTGATTATAGAAAGATTGGGTGAAAAATAATAGAACTAGTGGACTATCCATCTGTTCGCTCTAAATGACCTCAAATGGAAGACAACATTGAGACATTTAATCCTTCTAAGGAAATGGTGAATGAAGATCTCCATTAGTAATAAGTATAAATGTTATAATAATTCACCTAAATTCTCTAACAAATTTTGATGAGAAATTTTGGCTCTTCATCTACAACCCCACATCTTTTTAGTGCCCCAACATCATTCAAGGTTTAGGTGAATTTTGATATCCCTATATTTAAAGGAAAAATCAATGTTGATGGAGTATAAAATCGATTGGATCAATTTTCATCCTATTTTTCTATAAATAAATTTACCGATAAAGATAATATCACTTTTGCTCTTTTGAAATCATCATTGCCTGTCAAAAATTGGTGGGAAGTGTACAAGAAGAGATTCAATGTAGATGATATTGTCTTTGAGGTGGAACCTACTTGGGATGATTTTATATAAGTTATAAAGAAATAATACTACCTTATTGAAGCATATGATGATTTATATATAAAATGGCAACAACTTCACCAAAGTAAATAATAGTTTGTTCAAGATTACACTGACATTTTTCATTCTTTATTTACGAGATTGGATATCCAAGAAAATGAGAAACACAAGGTTCTCAAATATCATGGTGGATTACAATGGTATATATGAGGGGAAATGGAACTCTTCAATTTATAAACCCTCAGTGAGGTGTACAAGTTCATGGTGAAGATAGAGCAAAAGCATGGAAGAATGAATATGAAGATCCATTCTTCAAAATGGAAAAGTGACAAAGAAGGTCAAACATGGGGCCAAAATTAGAAGCAAAAGGAAAGGAAGATTGGAAAAGGATGTGATTATCACAAATCTAGAACTCAATCCAAATAAGAATGTTGAGCCATCAAGTCCCTACTTTCTGAGTCACAATCCTCAACATCTACTGCTCTACCTCATACACACCCTACAGTCAAAAAAGATGAAGAAAATATTGTAGATACTGATCTCAATGCCATCATTACTTCATCATAGACCCACGAAGAGAGGCTAGATGACAAGGAAATGTTGTTTCACTCTAATTTATGGGTGAAAGGTAAGCCTCTACATTTCATTCTTAATAATGGGAGTCAAAAAAATTTAATCTCTATTAATGTTGTGAAAATCATAAATATATCCATGAAGCTTCACCCAAAGTCATACAGTATTGGATGGTTGAGTTCAAGGGGAAACCTCCATGTCACCCACCAATGTCTTCTTTCATATGCAATAAAACCTTTTTAAAATGAGGTCTTCTTGTGGTCAATCTAGATGTTTGAAATGTACTCCTTGGTCAATGATTCTATATGATCAACATAGAATATATTAATAAATAGCTCAAAGGATCACCCTCACTCTTAGAATATGGTGATATATGGTACCAAAAGTACCACCTTCTACATCTATCTCCCTAATTAGTACCAAGAAATTCATTCTCATGGTAGTCAAGCCATAAAAATCCAAAAAGGCTGATTTTATTAACATGACTACACAAAAATGTAACAATAGAATAAAATAGATACCAATCTGAGGAATTTTATGGCCTTCCATCTATAGACTAATGGTCAAACATAAATGGTGAACAATCAGGCCCTGCACAGCTCCATAAAGTACAGTCCATTCCAAGTATGCATTGAGAGTCAAATCAAAACATAATTACCACATTTGATGACAAATATTGATGTAATGGAGACCATTACTTCTGAAAGAGGGAGGAATGATTTGAGTAACATTTCAAGTGACAATTTAGGTGATGGTTCTACCCCAATTAGTGGTAAAAATTCTAGGAGTAATAAATTTTACATCATAACTCTGTTAGACTCCCCATTTGAACTATTAGAAAGCTAAGAATAAGAACATGATGAGATGGCATTGAGCTATGCTGAATGGTTTTTAAGCCCCAAAATTAAATATAAGTGTCCTAAATTTGAATTTTAATAATGTAGTATAAAAATAGTAATTTTTTAAAAATAATAATTTCTCAAATTCTATAATGTTGTAAATCATAGAAGTCCAACCACTTCATCTCCCTCGATATTGGTGACCTTCCACATCCTCTTCCTACCTTCAATGTATGTATAAAAATAGATGTACCCTGAAAAGGTAAGGGGACATCTCTTCTCAGAGATAGGCATATGTTTGAATCTATAAATTTGATCAATAAAACATGTCTTCTTAGAGATAGCATTATTACAATTATGTTATTCTTGTTTCTTGAATTATCTTTCAATCAAAGATACTAAGTTTTAGATCATTGGTATCAAAGTGGTTTGTCTTTAGAGTGTATGGTCCTGAAGATGAAGTTATATTACAAGAAGCTTGGGTGAAAAATAATAGATCTAGTAGACTATCCACCTGTTCACTCCAAATGATCTCAAATGGTAGACAACACTGAGAAATCTAATCCTTTCAAGGAAATGGTGAATGAAGATCTCTAATAGTAGTAAGAATATATGCTACAACAATTCATTGAAACTCTCCAATAAATATCGATGGGATAGTCTAGCTCTTCATCTATAACCCCACATCTTTTTAGTACCCCAATACCTTTCAAAGTTTAGGTGAATTTTGATATCCCTATATTTGAAGGTAAAATCAATGTTGATATAGTAGAAATTAGTTAGATCAATTCTCATCTTATTTTTCTATAAATAAACTCATTGATAAAGAGAAGAACAATTTTTCTCTTTTGAAATCATCATTGTCTATCAAAAATTGGTGGGAAGTGTACAAGAAGAGATTCAATATGGATGATATTAGCATTGAGGTAGAACCTACTTGAGATAATTTCATAGAAGCTATAAATGAAGAATACTACCCCATTGGAGCATATGATGATCTGTATATAGAGTGGCAACAACTTCATTAAGGTAAAGAATAGTTTATTCAAGATTACACTGATATTTTTCATTCTCTATCTATGAGATTGGGCATCCAAAAAAGTGAGAAACATAAGGTTATCAAATATTGTGGTGGACTACAATGGTATATATGAGGGAAATAGAACTCTTCAATTTAGAAATCCCGAGTGAGGTGTACATGTTCATGATGAAGATTGAGCAAAATTATGGAAGAATTAATATGAAGATTCAACCTTAAATATAGAAAAGTGATAAAGAAGGTCAAATATGAGGCCAAAATTGGAATCAAAAGGAAGGGAAGACTGAGAAATAGTGTGATTATCATAAATCTAGAATTCACTCCAAAGAATAATGTTGAGCCATCAAGTCCCTACTTTTTGAGTTAAAATCTTTAGCATCTATTGCTTTACCTTATACACACCCTATAGTCAAAGCAGATGAAGAAGAGATTATAGATGTTGATCTTGATGCCATATTTTCTTCATCATAGACCCATGAGGAGGGGCTAGATGACAAGAAAATGTTGCTTCACTCTAATTTATGGGTGAAAGGTAAGCCTCTACATTTTATTCTTGATAGTGAGAGTCAAAAGAATTCAATCTCTGCTAATATTTTAGAAAGCCTAAATACATATTTAAAGCCTCACCTAAAGCAATACGGTATTAGATTGTTGAGTCTAGGGAGAAACCTCCATGTCACCCACAAATGTCTTCTTTCATATTCAATAAAACCTTTCCAAGATGAGGTCTTGTATGATATGGTCAATCTGAATGTTTGTGATGTACTCCTTGGTTAGGCATTCATGTATGATTGATATGAAATATATGAATCAAGAACTTGAAGGATCACCCTCACTCTTCGAACATGGAAATATAAGGTACCAGAGGTACCATCTTCTACATCTATATCCCTGATTAGTGTCAAGAAATTAGTTCTCATGGTGGTCAAGATATAAAAATCCAAAAGGGATGATGATGTAGTTCTTACTTCATAAACAACACAACAATAGAAGCAAATAGATACCAAGCTAAGGAATTTCATGGCCTTCCATCCATAGACTAATGTTCAAACAAAAATGGTAAACAATTGGGCCCTACACAGCTCCATAAAGCATAATCCATTCCATGTATGCATCAGAAATCAAATCAAAACACAACTACCACACTTAATGACAAATATTGATGCAATGGGGACCATTGCTTCACAAAGAGGGATAAATGATCTGAACAACATTTTATGTGATAATTTATACAATGGTTCTACTTTAATTGGTGGCAAAACTTTAGGGAGTCATAACTTTTTCACCATAGCTCCATTTGACTCCCCGTTTGAACTGTTGGAAAGCTAAGAATGAGAAAAACATGATGAGATGACATTGAGTTATGCTAAATGATTTTTGACCTCTAAAATACCAATGATAGTGTCCTAAATTTTAATAGTATAGTTTAAAAATAGTATGTTTTTTAAAATAATACTTTTTTGAATTTTGTAAGGTTATAAATCGTGGAAGTTGAACCACTTCATCTCCCTCAATATTAGTGACCTTCCAAATCTTCCTCCTACCTTAAAATTATGTATAAAAATAGATGTATGAAAAGATAAGGAGACATCTATTCTCAAAGATAGGCATATGTTTAGATCTACAAATTTGATTAATAAAATATCTCTTATCAAAGATAACATTATTACAATTGTGTTATTCTTATTTTTTGAATTATCTTTCAATCAAAGTTCCTAAGTTTTAGATCAGTAGTATCATAGTGATTTATCTTTAGAGTGTATGATCTCGAGGATGAGTTTAGATTATATAAATCTTGGGTAGAAAATAATATAACCAAAAGACTATCTACCTGTTCATTCCAAATGACCTCAAATGATGGACAATATTAAGACATCTGATCCTTTCAAATAAATGGTGAATGAAGCTCTCCATTAGTAGCAAACATGGATGCTACAATAATTTATCCAAATTCTCTAACAAATCTCTATGTAAAATTCTAACTCCTTATTTGTAACCCCACATCTTTTAAGTGCCTTAATACCCTTCAAGGTTTAGGTAAATTTTGATATCCTTACATTTGAAGGCAAAATCAATGTTGATGTAGTATAAAATTGGTTAGATCATTTATCATCCTATTTTTTAATAAATAAATTCACCAATTAAGATATCACTTTTAGTCTTTTGAAAGCGTCATTGCCTATCAAAAATTGGTGAAAAGTGTATAAGAAGAGATACTACCCCATTGGACCATATGATGATCTATATATCGAGTGGAAACAAATTCGTCAAGGTAAGGAATAGTCTGTTCAAGATTACACTAACATTTTTGTCATTCTTTATCTATGAGATTAGGCATCCACGAAAGTGAGAAATATAATGTTCTTATTTATTGTGGTAGACTATAATGGTATATACGAGAGGAAATGGAACTCTTCAATTTGAAAACCCTTGGTGAGGTGTACAAGTTTATGGTGAAGATTGAGTAGAAACACAAAAGAATGAATACGAAGAGTTAGTCTTCAAAATAGAAAAGTGACAAAGAAGGTTAAACATGAGACCAAAATTAGAATAAAAAGGAAGGGAATATTAGAAAATAGTGTGATTACCACAAATATATAATTCACTTCAAATAAGAATATCAAGCCATCAAGTCCCTACTTTTTTGAGTCACAATCTTTAACATCTACTACTCTGACTCATACACACCCTGCAGTCAAAGAGGATGAATAAAAGATTGTAGATTATGAGCTTGATACCATCATTGCTTCATCACAAACCCATGAGAAGAGGCTAGATGACAAGGAAAGTTTGTTTTACTCTAAGTTATAGGTGAAAGGTAAGCCTCTATATTTCATTCTTGATAGTGGGAGTCAAAAGAATTTAATGTCTATTAATGTTGTAAAAATCTTAAATCTATCCATGAAGCTTCACCCAAAGCCATATAGTATTGGATGGTTGAGCTCAAGGAGAAACCTCTGTGTCACCCACAAATGTCTTCTTTCATATGAAATAAAACATTTTGAATATGAAGTCTTGTATTATATGGTCAATCTAGTTATTTTCAATGTACTCCTTAGTCAGTCATTCTGCTATGTACCTAGGGATATGATATATTGATGTATATGGGTTGATGGAGATGCTGACATGTGGCACACATCCCCTTAGTTAGTTATATGGGTACAATATATTAGGATAATAGAGTAACTTGTGGAAGTAGTACATTGGGTAATGGTCAACCTACATTGGTATTAGGAGGTTATCCATCCATGGGTTAGATAGATGTATATATATAGGAGATGATTATCATGGTAAAGATATCAAGTAAGCATTGAGTCTTCTATTGTAAGAGGCTATTGGAGGTTGTCCCCTCTAAGAGACATTGTGGAGTTATTCCTTCCTAAAGGATTATTATATGGTGTTTCCCTACCTTAAGGGAAATTTTGCATATATTGAATATCAAGATCATTACAAGTGGTATCAGAGCTTCGATTTGGGCAATTTGTGGAGTAAAACCTTAGTTTTTTTTTTGAATCATCAATAACTATATATTGGTTATGAATTTTTCCACAAAGTTTTCATTGGATATAGATAATATTTAAAATAAGTCACAATAAAAAAATCGAGATTGTTTGATTTGTTTTGAGGGAGTTATTGCCATTTTAGGGTTTATAATAATTTTGCTATATCTTCTGAAAGATAGGCAATTTTTATTAAAACTTTTTACTAAAGATGTAATAATATATAAGAGAGTCACAGTCAAAATTTTAGAATTTTTTGAGTTGTTTTAAGTAATTTTTTATGATTTTATGGATCAATTTTGACATTTTAGGGTTTCATGAACCTTATTTTTTTTGTGGATCATGGAGTTGCAAACGTTTTTAGGAGAAGATGATATTGATGCTATAAAATGGTGGCTCCTTTTGGAGAATCATTTTACAAAAAATTTTGGGCTAAGATGATTACTTCCTTTTTTGTCTGGGCCTACACTACATTGGTTTGATCAATTAAGCTGTACATAAAGGTTTTCTTCATGGAAAGAAATGGAATAGATCTTTTTAGATCATTGGGCTATAAAACAAGAAGTAGAAAAAGAAGAAGTAGTAGAAGAAGAAGAATTAGAAAATGAAGAAGAAGAAATAGAAAAATCAACAAAAGAACAAGAAGAAGAAGTAGAAGAAGAAATAAAAGAAGCATATGAAGAAGAAGAAGAAGAATTGGATGATAAAGGTTCAAATTATTTGGCTCCAAAGAAATCTGAGTCAATTTTTCAATTTCATGGATGCATTCAAAATAAAAGGGTTATTATGTCCATAAACCCTACCAGTAAGTATAACTTCATCAACATGAATGTGTCCAAGCATCTACATGTTCAAGCAAAGAATATCAAAGAGGTTCAAGTAGATGGTAAGAATATTTCAATGTTTGAAGATCTAAAGCTCATTATGGAAAAATATGTTTTGCATTCATATTTTTATGCTTTGGATATAGATGATGTGGATATAGTTCTTGGATATCCATGGTAAGAGACTTTGGGAACAATGAATATTAATGTTCAAAAAAAATTCATGAAGTTTTGGTATAAAAAAAGAAGATCACTTTACAAGATATCATAGTGAAAAAGGCACCAATAACAATCCAGGTAGATCATGAGGATGAGATTAAAATAGGTGATGAAGATCATGATAAAGATTAAGATGATATAGATAAAGACACAATATAAATGAACACTTCATCTACTAAAGAGATAAAGAAGGAAAAGGTGGAAGAGGTAGAAGCAAAGGTGGATAAGGTCAAAGTATTGGAAAAGGTTGAGGTATATAGACACCCACATCATCATGAAAGGAAACAATCATGGAACCAAGTCAGGAAGTGTCATAATAACAATCATTTTGTCTATACGGGGAATAAAATTTCTAGTCATTATGGATATGCATGGAATCCAAAGAAAAAATACTATGACACATGGAATGAATGGGGAAATCACTATGACTATGCATGGAATAATACCTACTATGGTCATGGTTGGAATCAAAGAAGTGCAGCAGAATATGGTACATAGAATAAAAAGAATAATAATTATGCTTAGACACCAAAGCAGTATAATTATAATCATGAATAAAATCAGAGGAGCACAATGGATTTTGGACACAATCTTGGAGATATATCACCTACCAAGATCACATATGGATGGTTAGATGATCGAGATTGGAGACAAGTGTTGAATTATTTCAAGCACACTCATTATTTGGTTTCTTCGTATGTTTCGGGGATGAAACATGTCAAAGAGGGAAGTAATTCTATGTACCTAGGGATATGATATATCGATGTATATGGGTTGATGGAGATGTTGACATGTGGCACACATCCCCTTAGTTAGTTATATGGGTACAATATATTAGGATAATAGAGTAACTTGTGGAAGTAGTATATTGGGTAATGGTCAGCCTACATTGGGATTAGGAGGTTATCCATCCATGGATTAGATAGATGTATATATATAGGAGATGATTATCATGGTAAAGATATCAAGTAAGCATTGAGTCTTCTATTGTAAGAGGTTATTGGAGGTTGTCCCCTTGAAGAGACATTGTGGAGTTATTCCTTCCTAAGGGATTATTATATGGTGTTTCCCTACCTTAAGGGTAAATTTGCATATATTGAATATCAATATCATTACACATTCATGTATAATTGACATGGCATATATGAATCAACAACTTGAAGGATCACCCTCACATTTAGAACATGACACTATAGGGTAATAAAGGTATCACCTTATACATATATCTCCTTGATTAGTGCCAAGAAATTCATTCTCATGGTGGTCAAGCCAAAAAAATTGGAAAGTGTCGATGTTGATGCCTTGACTACACAAATAACACAACAATAGAATCAAATAGATACCAAGCCAAATAATTTCATGGCCTTCCATCCATAGACTTATGGTTAGATAAAAATGGTGAATAATAGGGCCCTACATATTTCCACAAAGCACAATCTATTTCAAGTATGCATCAAAAATAAAATCAAAACATAACTACCACATTTGATGATAAATCTTGATGTAATCAGGATCATTGATTATCAAGGAGAGATGAATGATCCAAGCAACATTTCAGGCAACAATTCAGGAGATAGTTTTACCCTATTTGTGGTAGAACTTTTAGGAGCCATTATTTTTACATCATAGCTCTGTTTGACTCCCTATTTGAATCATTGGAAAGCTAAGAACAAGGAAAACATGATGAAATGTCATTGAGTTATGATCAATTGTTTTTTACCCTAAAAAACCCAACATAACTTTCCTAAATTTCAATTTTAGTAATATAATCTAAAAATAGTAAGTTTTAAAAAATAGTAATTTCTCAAATTTTGTAACATTATAAATCATGGAAGTCGAACCACTTCATCTTCCTCAAGATTGATGACCTTCCAAATCCACTTCCTGCCTTCAAAAAATATATAAAAATATATGTAACCTGAAAAATCAAGGGGACATTTCTTCTCAAAGATAGGCATATGTTTGGATATACAAATTAGATCAATAAAATATCTCTTCTCAGAGATAACATTATTATAATTGTGTTATTCTTGTTTCTTGAATTATCTTTCAATCAAAGCTCCTAAATTTTGGATCAATGGTATCAAAGTGGTTTGTATGTAGAGTGTATGATCTCAAAGATGAGGTAAGATTATAGGAAGCTTAGGTGGAAAATAATAGGACTAACAAACTATCCAAATATTCATTAGAAATGACCTCAAATAAAGGAGAACACTAAGAAATTTTAACCTTTCAAGGAAATGGTGAATGAAGCTCTCCAACAACAACAAGCACAAATGCTACAACAATTCACAAAAAAATCTTCAACAAATCTCAATAGAAAATTATGGCTCCTCATCTACAACCCCACATATTTTTAGTGTCCTAACACCCTTCAAGGTTTAAATGAATTATGATATCCTTACATTTGAAGGAAAAATCAATGCTGATGTATTATAAAATTTGTTAGATCAATTATCATCCTATTTTTATGTAAATAAATTCATCGACAAAGAGATCACTTTTGCTCTTTTGAAAGCATTATTACCTATCAAAAATTGGTGAGAAGTGTACAAGAAGAGATTCAATATGGATTATATTGTCCTTGAGGAAGAAACTATATAGGATGATGTCATTAAAGTTATAAATTAAAAAAACTATCCCATTAGATCATATGATCATGTGTATATAGAGTGACAACTTCACCAAGGTAAGGAACAATCTATTTAATATTACACTGACATTTTTCATTCTCTATCTGTGAGATTGGGCATCTAAGAAAGTGAGAATCATAAGGTTATCAAATATCATGGTGGACTACAATGGTATATACAGGGAAAAATTGAACTCTTTAATTTGAAAACCTTTAGTGAGACATACAAGTTTGCAGTGAAGATTGCGCAGAAGCATAGAAAAATGAATATGAAGAGTCAGCCTTCAAAATGTGAAAGTGACAGAGGTCAAAACTGAGGCCAAAATTAGAAATAAAAGAAAAGGAAGACTAATAAATGGTATGATTACCAAAAATCTAAAACTCACTCCAAAAAAATGTCAAGCCATCAAGTCCCTACTTCTTGAGTCACAATCCTTAACATATACTATTCTACCTCATACACACCCTGTAGTCAAAAATGATGAAGAAGAGATTGTAAATTTTGAGCCTGATACCATCATTACTTCTTCATAGACCTATGAGGAGAGGCCATATGATAAGGAAAGGTTGTTTTACTCTAAGTTATGGGTGAAAGTAAGCATCTGCATTTCATTCTTGATAATGGGAGTCAAAAGAATTTAATTTTTGCTAATGTTATAAAAATTCTAATTCTATCTATGAAGCCTCATCCAAAGCCATTTAGTATTAGATGGTTGAGTCCAAAGAGAAACCTTTGTGTCACCCACCAATGTCTTCTCTCATATGCAATATATTTTTTTCAAGATGAGGTCTTGTGATATGTGGTCAATCTAGATGTTTGTGATGTACTCCTTGGTTATCCATTAATGTATGATCGACATGGTATCTATGAATCAAGAACTTTAAATATCACCCTCACTCTTAGAACATGGTGATATAGGGTACCATAGGTACCCCCTTATACATCTATCTCTTTGATTAGTGCCAAGAAATTCATTTTCATGGTGGTCAAGCTACAAAAATCCAAAAGGGCTGATGTTGTAACCCGAAATACATAAATAACATAAAAAGAGAAGAAAATAGATACCAAGTTTATGAAGTTCATGAACTTCCATCCACAGACTAATGGTCAAACAAAAATGGTGAATAATCAAACCCTACATAGCTGTATATAGCACATCTCCATAAAGCACAGTCCATTCAAAGTATGCATAAAGAATCAAATTAAAACATAACTACCAAACTTAATGACAAATATTGATGTAATATGTACCATTGATTTTCAAGGAGGGAGGAATGATCTGAGTAACATTTTAGGAGACAATTCCGGTGACGGTTTTACCCTAATTAGTGGTAGAACTTTTGGGAGCCATAACTTTTGCATCATAGATCCATTTGACTCCCCATTTGAATTATTGAAAAGATAAGAATGAGGAGAACATGATGAGATGACATTAAACTATGCTCAATAATTTTTGACCCCTAAAAATTCAATGAAAGTGTCCTAAATCCTAAATTTCAATTTTAATAGTGCAATCTAAAAATAGTAAGTTTTTAAAAATATTAATTTCTTAAATTCTGTAATGTTATAAATAGTAGAAGTCAAACCCTTCATCTCCCTCAATATTGGTGACCTTTCAGATCCTTCTCCTACCTTCAAGGTATGTATAAAAATAGATGTAACTTGAAAAGATAAGTGGAGATCTGTTCTCAAAGATAGACATATGTTTAGATCTACAAATTTGATCAATAAAATATATTTTCTTAGATATAGCATTATTATAATTATGTTATTCTTGTTACTTGAATTATCATTCAACTAAAGCTCCTAATTTTTGGATTAGTGGTATCAGAGTAGTTTATCTTTGAGAGTATGATTTAAAGGATGAGGTCAGATTACAAGAAGTTTGGGTGGAAAATAATAGAACTAGCAGACTATCCACCTATTCACTCTAAATGACCTCAAATGGTGGATAACACTGAGACATCTAATCTTTTCAAGAAAGTGGTGAATGAAGATCTCCAATAGCAATAAGCATAGATGTTACAATAATTCACCCAAATTCTCCAACAAATCCTGATGAAAAACTTTGGTTCCTCATCTACAACCCTACAAATTTTCATTGACCCAACACCCTTCAAGGTTTAGGTGAAATTTGATATCCCTATATTTCAAGGCAAAATCAATGCTGATGTAATTAAAAATTGGTTAGATCAATTTTCATCCTATTTTTCTATAAATAAATTCATCGATAAAGAGAAGATCACTTTTTCTCTTTTGAAAGAATCATTACCTATCAAAAATTGGTGGAAAGTGTACAAGAAGAGATTCAGTATGGATGATATTGGCCTTGAGGCAGATCCTACTTGAGACAATTTAATAAAAGCTATAAAGGAATAATACTACCTCATTACGACATATAATGATCTATATATAGAGTGGTAACAACTTTATCAAGGTAAGGAATAGTCTATTCAAGATTACACTGACATTTTTCATTCTCTATCAATGAGATTTGGTATCCAAGAAAGTGAGAAACATAAGGTTCTCAAATATTTTGGTGGACTACAATGGTATATATGGAGGGAAATGGGACTGTCTAATTTGGAAACATTTGGTGAGGCGTACAAGTTCATAGTGAAGATTGAGTAGAAGCATGGAAGAATGAATTAGAGTCATCTTTTAAAATGGAAAAGTGATAAATAACATCAAACACGAGGTTAATATTAGAAGTAAAAGGAATGGAAGAATATAAAATGGTGTGATTACCACAAATTTGGAACTCACTCAAAAGAAGAATGTTGAGCTATCAATTTCTTACTTTCTGAGTAACAATCTTTAACATCTATTGTTCTACCTCATACACACCCTACAGTAAAAGAGGATGAAGATGAGATTGTAGATGCTGAGCCTGATGCCATCATTGTTTCATCACATACCTATGAGGAGAGGCTAGATGACAAGAAAAAGTTGTTTCACTCTAAGTTATGTGTGAAAGGTAATCCTCTATATTTCACTCTTTATAGTGGGAGTTAAAAGAATTTAAACTCTACTAATATTGTGAAAATATTAAATCTATTTGTGAAGCCTCACCTAAAGCCAAATAGTATTGGCTGGCTAAGACTAGAAATAAACTTCCATGTCACCCACCAATGTCTTCTCTCATATGCAATAAAATCTTTCCAAGATGAGGTCTTGTGTGATGTACTTCTTGGTCAAACATTCATGTATGATCGACATGACATCTATGAATCAATAACTCGAAGGATCACCCTCACTCTTAGAATATGGTGCTACAATGTAGCATAGGTACCACCTTCTACATCTATCTCCTTGATTAGTGCCAATAAATTTATTCTCATGGTGGTTAAGCCACAAAAATCCAAAAGGGTTGAAGTTGTAGCCATAACTACATAAACACATAACAATATAATCAAATAGATACTAAGTTGAGAAAGTTCATAGTCCAACATTCACTAACTGGTGGTTTGACAAAAATGGTGAATAATCAAGCCCTACATAGCTCCATAAAGCATAGTCCATTCCAAGTATGCATCAAGAATCAGATCAAAACATAACTACCACACTTGATGACAAACATTGATGTAATGGGGACCATTGCTTCTCAAGGAGGGAGGAATGATCCAAGCAATATTTTAGGTGATGATTTTATTCCAATTGGTGGAAAAACTTTTGGGAGCCATAACGTTTGCACCATAGCTCTGTTTAACTCCCCATTTGAACTATTGGAAAGCTACGAATGAAGAAAACATGATGATATGACATTGAGATATGTTAAATAGTTTTGGCCCCTAAAATCCCAATAAAAGTGTCCTAAATTTCAATTTTAATATTACAATCTAAAAATAGTAAGTTTTTAAAAATAGTAATTTCTCAAATTCTATAATAGTGTAAATCGAAGAAGTCAAACCACTTCATCTCCCTCAAGATTGGTGACCTTCCACATGTTTCTCCTACCTTCAAAGTATGTATAAAAATAGATGTAGCCTAAAAATACAAGGGGAAATCTCTTCTTAGAGATAGGCATATGTTTGGATTTACAAATTTGATCAATGAAATATCTCTTCTCAAAAATAACATTATTACAATTGTGTTATTCTTGTTTCTTAAATTATATTTTAACCAAAGCTCTTGAGTTTTGGATCAGTGGTATCAAAGTGGTTTGTCTTTAGAATGTATGATCTCAAGGATGAGATTAGATTATAGGAATCTTGGGTGGAAAATAATAGATCTAGTAGAATATCCACCTATTCACTCCAAACAACCTCAAATAGTGGACAACACTGAGACATCCAATCGTTTCAAGAAAATGGTTAATGAAGTTCTCTAGTAGCAACAAGCATAGATGATACAATAATTCATCCAAATTCTCCAATAAATCTTGATGAAAAATTCTAGCTCCTCATCTATAACCCCACATCTTTTTAGTACCTCAACACCCTTTAAAGTTCAAGTGAATTTTGATATCCATATATTTAAAAGAAAAATCAATGTTGATTCAGTATAATATCGGTTGGATCATTTTTCAACCTATTTTTTTAAAATAAATTCACTGATAAAGAGATTATCACATTTGATTTTTTGAAAGCATCATTATCTATCCAAAATTTGTGGTAAGTTTACAAGAAGAGATTCAGTATGGATGATATTAGCCTTGAGGTGTAACCTACTTGAGACAATTTTATAGAAGCTATAAATGAAGAATACTACCCCATTGAAGCATAAGGTGATCTATATATAGAGTGGCAACAACTTCACCAAGGTAAGGAATAGTTTGTTCAAGATTACACTGACATTTTTCATTCTCTATCTATGATATTGGGCATCCAAACAATTGAGAAACACAAGGTTCTCAAATATCATGGTAAACTATAATGATATATACAGGGGGAAATGGAACTCTTCAATTTGGAAACCCTTAGTGAGGCATATAAGTTTTTTGATAAAGATTGAGTAGAAGTATCAAAGAATGAATACAAAGAGTCAACTTTCAAAATGAAAAAATGACAAAGAAGGTCAAACATGAGGCCAAAATTGGAAACAAAATGAAGGGAAGATTGGGAAATAGTGTGATTACCATAAATATATAACTCACTCTGAATAATAATGTGGATCTATCAAGTCCTTGCTTTTTGAGTCATAATCCTCAACATCTATTGCTCTATGTCATACACATGCTATAGTCGAAGAGAATGAAAAAGAGTTTTTAGATGCTAAGATTGATTCCATCATTACTTCATCATAGACCCATGAAGAGGGGATAGATGACAAGGAAATGTTTTTTCACTCTAAGTTATGGATGAAAGTAAGCCTCTACATTTCATTTTTGATAGTCAGAGTCAAAATATTTTAATCTCTACTAATGTTATGAAAAGCCTAAATCTATCCATGAAGCCTCACCCAAAGCCATATAGTATTAGATGGTTGAGTCTAGGTATAAACCTCTATGTCACCCACCAATGTCTTCTCTCATATGTAATAAAACCTTTCTAAGATGAGGTCTTGTGTGATGTGGTCAATCTAGATGTTTGCAATGTACTCCTTGATCAACCATTCATGTATGATTGACATGGTATCTATGAATCAAGAACTCAAAGGATCACCCTCATTCTTTGAAAATGATGTTATAGGGTACCAAAGGTACCACATTATACATCTATCTCCCTAATTAGTGATAAGAAATTCATTCTCATGGTATTCAAGCCTTATAAATCTAAAAAGGTTGATGTTGCATCCCTGACTATACAAATAACACAACAAGAGAAGCAAATAGATACCAAGCTAAAGAAGTTTATGACCTTCCATCAATATACTAATGGTTAGATAGAAATGGTTAATAATTGAGCCCTGTATAGCTCCATAAAGCATAGTCCATTCCAAGTATGCATCGATAATTAAATCAAAACATAGCTGTCACACTTGATAACAAATCTTGATGTAATGGGGACCATTGCTTCTCAAGGAGGGAGGAATGATTTGAGAAAAAATTTAGGTGAAAATTCAAGTGAAGGTTCTACCCCAATTGGTGACAAAACTTTTTGGAGTCATAACTTTTACACCAAAGTGTCTTAAATTTCAATTTTAATAGTGTAGTCTAAAAATAGTATGTTTTTGAAAATAATAATTTCTCAAATTTTGTATTGTTGTAAATCATAGAAATTGAACCACTTCATCTCCCTTGATATTGGTGACCTTAAAAATCCTCCTCCTATGTTTAAAGTATGTATAAAAATAGATGTAACGTAAAAAATCAAGGGGACATCTCTTTTCAAAGATAGGTATATGTTTAGATCTACAAATTTGATCAATAAAACATCTCTTCTTAGAGATAACATTATTATAATTGTGTTATTCTTGTTTCTTGAATTATCTTTAAACCAATGCTCCTAATTTTTAAATCAATGGTATTAGAGTAGTTTGTCTTTATAGTGTATGATTTTGAGGATGAGGTCAAATTACAAGGATCTTAGGTAGAAAATAATAGAACCAGTAGACTATCCACCTATTTTATCCAAATGACATCAAATGGAAAATAATAGAAAGACATATAATCCTTTCAAGGAAATGGTGAATGAATCTATCTAGTACTAATAAGCATATATTCTATAAAAATTCACCCAACTTCTCCAAAAAAAACTCGATAGAGAATTCTAGTTCCTCATCTGAAACCCTACATCATTTCAGTGCCTCAACACCCTTCAAAGTTTAAGTGAATTTTGATATCCCTAAATTTGAAGGAAATATCAATGTTGATGTAGTAAAAAATTGGTTGGATCAATTGTCATACTATTTTTTTGTAAATAAATTCATCGATAAAGAGAAGATCACTTTTGATTTTTTGAAAGAATCATTACCTGTCAAAAATTGGTGAGAAGTATACCAGAAGAGATTTAATATGGATGATATTGGGCTTGAGGTGGAACCTACCTGGGATGATTTCATAGAAGCTATAAAGGAAGAATACTATCCCATTGGAACATATGTTGATCTGTATACAGAGTGGTAACAAATTTGCCAAGGTAAGGAATAGTTTGTTCAAAATTACATTGACATTTTTCATTCTCTATCTATGATATTGGGCATCCAAGAAAGTGAGAAACACAAGGTTCTCAAATATAATAGTGGACTACAATGGTATATATGGGGGGCAATGAAACTCTTCAATTTGGAAACCCTCAGTGAGGCATAAAAGTTTGTGGCGAAGATTAAGAAGAAGCATGGAAAAATGAATATGAAGATTCAGCCTCTAAAATGTAAAAGTGACAAAGAAGATTAAACATGAGGCCAAAATTAGAAGCAAAAGGAAAAGAAGACTGAAAAATGGTGTGATTACCACAAATCTAGAACTCACTCCAAAGAAGAATGTAGAGCTATCAAGTCCTTACTTTCTGAGTCACAATCCTCAACATCTACTGCTCTACGTTATACACACCTTGCAGTCAAAGAGGATGAAGAAGAGATTTTAGTTGTTGAGTTTGATGCCATCTTTACTTCATCATAGACCCATGAGGAGAGGCTAGATGATAAGGAAAGGTTGTTTCACTCTATGTTTTGGGTGAAAGGTAAGTCTTTACACTTCATTCTTGATAGTGGGAGTTAAAAGAATTTAATCTTTGTTAATGTTGTGAAAAACTTAAATCTATCTATAAATCCTCACCCAAATCCATACAATATTAGATGGTTTATTCCAAGGAGAAACCTCCATGTCACCCACCAATGTCTTCTCTCATATGCAATAAAACATTTCCAAGATGAGGTCTTGTATGATGTGGTAAATATGGATATTTGTAATGTACTCCTTGGTCAACCATTCATGTATGATTGATATGGTATCTATGAATCAAGAACTTGAAGGATCACGCTCACTCTTATAACATAGTGCTACTGGGTACTATAAGTACAACCTTCTACATCTTTCTCCCTAATTAGTGCCAAGAAATTCATCCTCATGGTGGTCAAGCCATAAAAATCCAAAAGGACCATGGTGTATCTATAAATACACAAACAACACAATAATAGAAGAAAATAGATATCAAGATAAGAAATTTCATGGACTTCCATCCACATATTTATGGTTAGACATAAATGGTGAACAATGAAGACATATGGTCTGATTGTGCCATTGAGAATGGCATAAAAAAATTAGACAACATGAGGTTGACAGTGTAGGAGGTTATTACATATAATATTTACCCCATCCCCAAGGATATGGTGGATGATAAGAAGATACTATCATTATTATATAGTGAAAACAACATTGAAGCCTAGGCCATATTACAAGTGGACTTTGATAAGAATGACAATGATTCCATCCCTTGGAGATCCTTTCAAATCATGAGAAGAAACTTCAAGTGGCTAAATAAAAATAGGGTTAATCTTGGTGCTTATGACACCTCTACCCTCCAAGAACTCAAGAAAGTTAAGGATTTGAGAGGTTTCCTCCATGAGTATAGTGGTGACCCTATGGTTCCACCACTAGTAGCGAAAGGTAAGGGTAAGTGCAAGCTTAGTGATGTTTATTTCACTAATCTAGTTGATATCAAATCAATAATAACAACATACTCTAAGGCTAGACTATTTTTTCCAAAGATAACATACCTAAAAAAAATAGGGACAAAATTATTAGGGGAAGCTACATTGGCCAGTGCCACCCACATATCTACTTCAAGAGAGGGAGACCCAATAATGCCAACTATTCCAACAGCCATCCCCATGGCCAATCTAATGAATGTTATGCCTAATCTACCAATGTATTAAGTAGCAGCTACCCCTCCCCCAAAGATACACTTAAGGGAGAAATTATGGGAGGAAGAAGGAGAGCATCACAAATAAAAGATAGTAAATAAGGCTCTTTAATATCTAAGTGGCTTCCTAGTAAAGAGGAAGCACGCCCAGACCTCATATGACTAGAGAATAAGGGATATGAGTGACGATGAGGATTCAGATGAAGGCAAGCCCATCATCAAGTGATGAAGAAGTAATGTGAATTCATTCCTCTATAGGTAAAAACTAGACAGAGAACTCCAAGGGAAATGTCCCAAACCCCAATGAAGGTCCTAGTCATGGGCCTATTTTTAGAAGAGGGACCCTCAGTAGTACAAATAAAAGGTGATGAGGAAGACATACGAACCTTAAATGATCCTTTGTCTTTAGAAAATGTTGTACAAGATAGATTTGAGGTATATACACAAGTTTAGGCCCCTTAATATAAATAATTGGGTTCATTAGACATAGAGACATTCATTGATAATGTCATCACCCAACCACCAATCCAAGGTAATCATGGTGGAACTAAATAATTGAACAAGTTTGGTAAAAGACCTGAAAGAGAGCCAAAGCAAAACATTCAAGGTGACACCATTTTTAAGGTGGTAGTTGAGGAATGATGCTCAAAGGTGGTATTAAAATTACCATAAGATGTCCCTTCCCCTCTAAAGGTGTCAATTCCAACACTAGAGGAAAAGGTGAGTGCAAAGGAAGGTGGGAGAACAAACCTACAAATGGGTACCCCCATACATACAAAATCAAATAAGTAATTGGATGATTCCAATAAGTATGTTGAGGAGGGTAATTTAGGAGATGATTTAATTAAAGTACCAAAAAGCTTTCTCCCTCGCATCAGGGTCCATGGCCCAACACATAGTGAAGGTCATAAGGCCATGACTAGTGAAGAGTTTCCCAAAGGTAGCAAGGATGTTGCCATAGCCTCATCCATGCCTGAGTCCTAAGAAAATAAATAAGGTGAAGAAACCACATATCCCTCTATCTAGTTAATAAAATATGGAAGTTTGATTGAGAAGTTACTCAAGGAATATCATCATCTCAGGTTAGAGTTTGATGTTTTGAAGTAGATAGAGTTGAGCTTAGAAAAGGAGCATGGAACATATAAGTGTGGTTAGGAGTAAGAGATTTATGAAGAGATTGGAAATTTTGTATTAAGCCCATAGACAAAACCTATAGTGATCCCTACATCTAGCACTCTAATGACACCACCTTTCATTATCTCAAGGCTGTCAACAATGTCTACCACTTCAATGAGATTCTAGACTAGACCCTTTCTCTAGGTCAAAGATTAGATCAAGGAAAAAAAGACATTATGATCAAAATAGGGTATATAAATGCAATGAAGATCACTCAATAACATAAGGCCAAGCCCCATAAAAAGGCCCAAACACATTCCAAGACCACCTTCACCACTATAGGAGAAATGAATGTAGAAATAGTCATCCCTCTACCTAACACATTAAAGAATGATGCTTCCCTTGAAATTTACACCATCTATAGCTACATTTTGGGGGAGCCATCAAGAAATGAGCTAAAACATAGCTCACAAGTTTTGGCTAGCATGGTGGCCCACAAGATGGATAAAGATAAGGCCACCATGGATGAGTTGAAGGTAGAGAAATAAACTATGGTCTACTACTTGTAAAAGTTGTTGAGTGAGCATGAGGTAGTAAATACAACTACCACCATAGCTCCAAGTCCTCTCCATCTCTCCTTTACATTTATCAACTCTAATTGAATTGATGATTTGAAGACCAGAGGATGGGAAACTAAATATTGGAAACAAGACCTGGGCACTAGAGTGGAAGAAATAATCCACTTGGTATTTAAATGCTTGAGTGATATAGTAGAGAATAAAAGAGAGTGTGATGCCTAGATATTTTCCTATGAGGTAGACACCAAGAAATGGGAGGAAGCTCAATGGAAGGTAGAAGAGATCTATAAGATGAGCATGGATACCTTGATTATGGAGAAGATCATTGCTCTAAATGATCATAAAAGGCCCAGGGAATATCAAATATCAATCAAGCATCATTAGATGATGATAAAAGATAATATTTTAAATCTAAAAGGAGAATAATAATCTCTTAATACTATGACAAGGGAGATAGATGTCGCACTAAGGAACCTAATTGAATATTTCAATTTCTTTTAAGATGATGCCACCTCTTCTTTCTTTCCACTTCCCTTTTCCCTTCTTTTCCCTTTTCTTTTCTCATTTCCCTTTAGGAAACCATCGTACTTCACCCAATAATGGCACATCCCTTTTGAGGTAGTTTTTTTAATCATGTACATAGAAAAGGGTGTTTTGTTTTTTGTGAAATAAGATAAAGGTTTTTTTTTGTCTCTTACAAGGTTATCCTTCATGTGGATAACAAGAAACATTCTACCTTAGTGGAGAATCAATTTTATCTTTGTCATCAGAGCATGTGCATAATCCTAGAAATCATGTTTGTCACAAGGTCTAATAAACTCCAAGCCCGTGAAGGAATATTTTAGCTAGAACATCTTTAGGAATATGTTATGCTTAGCTCAATTGTATAAGAAAAAGGGGTGTGTCTCTTTACAAAGGTTGGTTAGAAATTTGAGTCAAGAGATATAACCTTGAAGATTTTTCACTATGTAAAATTATTGGTGCTAAATTGATTTCTGTTATAAAATCATTGGCAATCTTTGAGAGCATCACACATGTCTCCCTTGTTATAGAATTTTCTTGCATAGTGTATATTTGTTATATTGTCAACTACACATTGTACACATTTTTAGTTCAATCGATAAATGAAATTTGTTGATGGTTTTAATCCTCTTTCTATTGTTGATGTATAATTCCATATTTTACATGCTTAGTTGATCAGTGATCTGATGTATTCATCTTTATTGTAGTCAATTAGAGAGTATATATAGATTATAAAATTATTTCTACTTTGAGATTTGGAAATAGGGTGTTGATAACCTTTTTAAGGGTAGTCTTGGGCTTGTAGATTCAACTAGGAGGTGTTCTAGAAGGATGTCATTCATGCATGGTTTTAGTTTCATTTATTCTAAGTTTGTGATACATTTGTTGGTGGAGGTGATATGGAAATTTACTCAAATTTATTTATGCTCATATGTTAACCCTTCACTTCTAATCTTTATTAATTGATAGTTATTGTCCTACCTTATTTTACCTTGCATGTAACACACCTTCTACATCTCTGAAGTATTATTTTCCTATGAGCACATAAATATTATATAATTAACATGTGTTTGTATTTTTTACATTAAATATTAGCATTGCAATATTTTATTCAGCCCCCTCTTGTTAAATATTCTTTAGAGTGGAGGTTTCAATCATATTCATATTTGTCTTTAGTAGCTTGTATCTAACCTAGAGCATTTTCTCATTCTGTGTGACAACCCTTGTTATGTGGATTAAGCAAGTTTGGTTGTGTTCCAATCAGATTTGTATTTTTTTGTGCGAATAATCCCCATGAATATTGATTTATAGAATCCATTCAGGAGATCAAGATACCCCTTAGGTCCCCTCACCTTAGTTTAGGTATAGCCAAAAGTAGTAAGGAACTAACCATACCCTTTGTAGGTACCTCCCAATCATTTTTTATGTTCAATCCAGTCTTGATGTCAAACCCATCCCTGGATATAATTATATACTTAGTGGGATTTCCATATAGTCTTGCCCCTTTCTTCAAGTGTGTAAGGGTAAGCAATAGAGGTGTATAACTAGGAACCAACACAAGGTATCTCCTAGGAGATACCTTTAAAGTAGGCACAAGAGTGGATTTATCTTATAAAGAACAAGTAAAATTTTCCATTACACGAAAGGCACTATTGAGTGATATTTCAAAAAAAATTATAATACCTTCAAGGTGTCTCTTATGAGATACCTTTAAAACATGCACAAGTGTGTATTTCCCTTTCAAGGAATCTCCTAGTAGATACATTTCAAATAGGGATAAAAATGGATTTCTCCTTCAAGGTATAAGTGCATTTTTCCTTTACACGAAAGGCACTATTGGGTGATATTTCAAAATATTTTGTAATACCTTCAAGGTATCTCTTAGGAGATACCTTTTAAACATGCACGAGAGTGTATTTTTCATTCAAATTATCTCATAGAAGATACCTTTCAAATAGGCATAAAAGTGGATTTCTCCTTCAAGGAACAAGTGGAATTTTTCTTTATATGGAAAGCACTACTAAGTGGTATTTTGAATGACTTTGTAATACCTAAAATGTATCTCTTAATATATACCTTTTAAACATGAAAAATATTGGATTTCCCCTTCAAGTTATCTCTTAAGATATACCTTTAAAATAGGTACAAGAATATATTTCTCCTGCATGGAACAAGTGGAATTTTCTTTACATAGAAGACACTACTGGGTGATATTTTGAAGGCCCTTATAATACCTTTAATGTATCTTTTAGGAGATACCTTTCAAACATGCACAAGATATTATTTTCCCTTCAAGGTATCTCCTAGGAGATACATTTCAAATAGGGACAAGAGTTTATTTATCCTTCAAGGAACAAGTGGAAATTTATTTTACATGGAAAGTATCATTGGGTGATATTTTGAAGGCCCTTATAATACCTTCAAGGTATCTCCTAGGAGATACATTTTAAACACAAGAGTTTATTTCCACTTCAAGATATCTCATAAGAAATACCTTTCAAATAGGCATAACAGAGGATTTCTCCTTCAAAGAAAAAGTGGAATTTTCCTTTACATCGAAGGCACTACTAGGTGATATTTTAAAGGCTAGTGTAATAACTTCAAGTTATCTCCTAGAATATACCTTGAAAACATGCAAAAAATTGGATTTCCCCTTAAAGGTATCTCCTGAGATACCTTTCAAATAGGTAGAAGAGTGGAATCCCCATTCAAGGTATCATAATTAAATGCACCACCTGAGAGCTCACTATGAATTTAGGGTCATTAGATGATGAGAAATAGATGAGTCATCATTAAAAGCTACATTCTAAGAATTTTTGAGGTAATCAAAAGGTGCCACATGTCCATATTTTGAGCCAATAGATAGCTTAGTCATAGTCATGCCATGTTAGTACTTAGTTGTATTTTAGGTGGTAACCACATGTTAAAAGGTGGCAATCTTTAGCTTTAAAGCTAAAATTAATGATAAATTAAATTTAAATTAAAGATAAATTAAATTCTAGAGTGATTAATTGCTAAAATCAATAGTTCAAATTTTGACAAGATTTCCCATTAATAGGTCACAAACTAGGATCACCATTAGCATTGCATTAATCAAGTTTGCCAAAAAGGTCTTCTATGCATTCATCTTGCTTTAAGACAATATATGATCTCATCAAACAAAATTTGAAATCCATGGCTGAAGTAAAAATGTCTACAACCATCAAATCAAAATATGTCCTATTTATATATTCATATGGGAGAAACTCTAACTCCACCATTGCCTCCATTAATAGAGCCCCTAAGTGGTTCTTCAAACAAGATAAGGATTAAGCAGATGTAATTCGCTACATATACATAAAAACAACACCATATATATATGGTTATTTATTTTTATATATAAGGTGCTAAATATATATAAGGTTTTTTTAATAAATTAGGTGCTTTATATATATATATAAGTTGTTTTATACTTTTATATATAAACAAAGTCTAGATAGACTACAATTTTACTCTGAAGTCTAAAGGTTTAGCTCCAGAGACTAGTGACTTAGCTCTAAAGACTAATAGCTATGCTCCTAAGATGAAAAATCATGAATGTGAAGAATCCACATCCATCATTGAGAGTCAAAACAATGCAATTATACCAATAATCCCATCATCCATAATTTGATGTGATGGTGTTTTCAAAAGATCTCTAAAAGAATTGATTTGATGGTATTTTGTGATGATATTCCCAAACAATCTTTTCAAACAAGATTTATGTAATTATGTTTTAAATAGAGGGTATTTCAAAAAAAATTGGTATGATGTATAACTAATTACAATTATTACTCCTAGTACTACCAATAATGACCTTTATGACACACATGACTACTTGACTAGATAGAGCACCTTCCCATTATATCCCACATGCCTTAAAGAGATAACCATAACTTCAACCATCATTCTTATCATAACCACATCATATAACTTGATTTGTTATTCATTTTTGCATTATCATTTCTACTAATTATTGTGTCATATATCTAACCTATTATTTTCCTTATTCTTTTTGCAAATTTGAGCTCTATGTTTTTACAGTATAGTCATATTTTACAATTAAATAATTATTTCTCCAAAGATGGGTGGGAGAAAGAAAAAAAGTGAACCAAAATCATTCAATGCATTGTTATAAGATGAAGCAACTAGAGATGTATTTGAAATAACAAGTTGGTTGAATTTATTAAAAATGTTTTAGGGATTCCGTGAAGAAATTGTGTAATAATTCTATGAGAATTTTGATGAACATGCTATTATCAAAGGGAAGAACATTCCAGTGAATCCCTCTGTAATCAGTGTTCTATCTGGGATTCCTAAGGATGGAGTAGTTGACATTGAAAGATTATTTTTTCTAACCTAATGTATATGTTTGTTGAAGGAAATGAGCCACAACCTAAACTATCCAAATACCCCCAAGGAGTGGCCAAAGGAATTTTGAGAGAAAGTCTTTTTCAACCTTGGAAAAATGTTGTATTTTGGATAATGAAATATATCACTTATGATAGTCAGTTTATAGTAGTGGGTAAAGATGCTATGAGACTCCTTCATTTGAGGAAAGGAGCTATTCAAGAAGAATATATGATCAATGTTCCCTCTTTCCTTCACAATGCTTTGATTAATACTTCTCAGAAGATAATATGAGGTATTGGGTCTACCCACCATCATGGGATAGTTACACTCATTTGTCACCATTATTTTCTCAATATATCTAGGGGTGAAAATGCTTGGTCTTCTTTCTTTGAAAATTTTCTATGGTTCTTGCCAAAAAGACACCATGTTCTACCTCTCCTCCTTCCACTACAATCTGGATTAAAGAACCCATAGTTTAAATTGTAGAATGACATCTCTGCCATCATTGGTTCTAAAGATACTATGTCAAAGATCAAAGTGACAAATGGGAATTTATTTAGACACCCCTCATCCTCCTTCAACTAAACTCTAGTGCATTCACCAACTTATCTTATAGGAAGAAGAATAAGATGTGTAGGACACAAAAGAAGTTGTATTTATAGAGGGAACCATAGTAGAATCAGAACGTCATATGCTCTCTATTATTGATAAGGGTAATGCACCCTTGATTAAAGAAGATCCATCTTCTCCACATTTTATTAATGAAGAAAAAGAATTAAAACATGCCATGGATTTATCATGCCATGAATAAATAATTAGATTGGAAAAAATAGAGTTAGATTTTATCCATTTAACTTTAAAGGTAAGGACTTGATGATTTCTAATTTGAAACAAAGGTGGGAAGAATTTGTTACTAGAGTTAGCGACTAAGAAATAATTATTTAAGGAATACAAGTTGAACAAACTATGGTCCACAATGTAATGTTTTCATAGACCCAAAATTTGAGTAATTTGCATAATTCTCTTACTATCAAGGACACTTAGATTACTGATTTGCAAAATTCTCTAGCTATCAAGGACACTAAGATTACTAATTTGCAAAATGATAATGTTGATAAGCATAATGTGATTAATAATCTAAGAGAAATTATTTTTGATATAAATACAATGATTTCCCAACATACTAATAGAATAATAGAGCTCATCACTTAGAATTTTGAGTTACAAGCCTCTATTCAGGCCATGCAAAGAGAAAGATGAGCAATTGAAGTTCAAATAGAGGGTCCAACAAGAGATGTTCCCTCTTTCTCTATTCCATTACATGAAATAATCTTTGCCTGGCATATCACCCCAAATAAAATTTAAAAATTTAAATATGAAAATGTCAAACTTAAGGAGGAATATCATAAGCAATTATCAGAATCCCAACTATAATTATAGAAAGCACAGGCTTCTATCCAAGACATTTATGTTATTTCTAAGAATCTATTAACATGTAGGCAACCTTCATTAGTTAATGTTATTTTATTACATGAGCAGTTTTATAAATGGTAAATTCAATTAATTTCCCTTGGTTTTTCACATATCATTAAAGATGAGCATGTATTTATGGACATTTTTCTAAAGATCACTGAAGAAAGGCAGGATGTCATTTGTGAGTTCTATACTTTCAATTTATTATTAGGATATCAATCTAGTTTTTTAATAAATTTATTTGTTGGAGAGACACAATTAAATGACATTATCTCCACTCTAAGGAACCAAATGGCATGACAACAAGCCAATAATATATTTCTAAAATTAGAAAGCACCACTAGGTTATGCATGAGACCACAATTTCCAAAAGCAAGTAAACTTATTTCTTATTTTCAACCACTATATCATATGCATATGAAAAATAAGTATCATGAGCTATTGAGATCTAATATTACTACTTTTATAGCATTTGTAAATCACCATTATGTCAATGGTTTCAATACAAGTCTTTTTGGGTGGGAGACATTACTTGTTGAGTTGAAGCATAGGGAAGTCCTCTACCCCACCAATATTAATTAGAGTCTAAAAAGAGCTAAATAAGTTTTCTATATAATCACTTGATGCTTAAAGGAAATAGGTTCAGATGTTTGGATTGGAATGAGTTTTAGGCCTCTTATCATTTTGTGTCCTTTATGTCCATGGTGGTGTTTAAATTCTCAAGTATAAGTTGAATTTGAAGCCAAGGTACATATAATTGTCAGAGATCTTGGATTCTTGCCAAGGGGCCACTATGACTGGGACCATTATTTTGAGGCTTATGATCTGATTTAGAGGTTTGAATTAGGAAATTTGGATTAAGGATCAATCATCCCAATTCTTTATGAGTGGACTTGCAAAAGGTAAAGTGTCAGGAAGAAATAATGAGCATTTCATATAGCTATCATAGTTATATAAAATGTCTCTAAAATTGTTGCATTTGGTTATATATTGTATTGAATTTAATATTTAAAGTATGATCTAAGTAGGATATGAATGTAATTTGTTCATTATTTGTATATAATTTATTGATGATTCTTTACCTTGTTATTGTGTCTTACTTAAATGAATAACACCATTTTGAGTACATCAACACATCCCATGAATGGGGTAATTCTAAGTAGAGGAATACATCCAAAATATGGTGTAATTTTGAGTAAAACAAAACATCCCAATGAGGGGTAATTTTGAGAAGGCAACACATAGTTTTTACAACTTTTTTGGCTATAATTTTGAGGATTCGGCAAGCGAGCTTTGATGATTGAATGCTCAAAGGACACTCTAAATACACTCTATAATTTCTCCAAATATTCTCTTTGGATGCTTTGAATAAGTCTAAAAATTCTTTGAATATCTTTACAAGGTGATTGAAAGACCTATATAGGATGTTTTGAAGAAATCTAGATGTGCTCCTAAAACTACAAAAATTATATGTAATACATGATTCTAAGAGAAATTAGGAGAATTTTACTACAATTTTTTTTTTAAAAATAAAAAATTGATTGGATGCAAATGATAGCTGCAAACCAAAAAAAAAGGATAATCCATACAAATCTTTAGCGCCTTGTTGCTTCCCAACTTCTCCTTAAATAATAGTTGTTCCTATTTAATAGGTATAGATATTTTAGAAGAATTTTTTAAATATATAATGATGCATAAGACCCCTCTACCCAAGAATATCAATGCATAAGGGAAAATTTCACCACCTCAAATAATAATGCTAGGTGTTATTTAATCATTCATTAAATTTTATGATGCAGCATGAAGGAAAAGTTCACCACCCCAAAAAATGACTTTTTAACTCAGTATAAAATTGAAATAATTAAACTCAAATAATAATAACCTATAATAGGTCAAAAAATGAATTTTCAACTCAATCTAAAATAGAAACAATTCATAGTATCCAAATAGAGTCAAGAAATGAATGATGTAATGGGATAAAGATGGTGGAACCATTGAAACCCTCTTACATCATGACACTTTTTTAATATGATTATTTGCTTATAGTTAATAAAGAATGACTGATTTTCCCTCACATTCACCATTTGGATCCTTATTAAATATAAGTGTTAAACAATCCTAATCTCCATCATTTCATTATCTCAACCATTTCATTATTTGTTTACAGTAAATAAAAAATTCTGCTTTCCACTCACATTCACTATTTGGGTCCCTATTGAATACAACTAAGCATAAAAAATACTAATCTCCACCATTTTATTATCTCCCATTTCATTATTTACTTACAGTTTATAAAAATGTCTACTTTTTTGTCACATTTAACATTTGGATCCTTATTAAATATAAATAAGCCCTAAACAATCCTAATGTCCACCATTTCATTATATCGATCATTTCATTATTTTCTTATAGTTAATTAAAAAATCTTGGCTCTCCCTCACATTCACCATTTAGGTCCCTATTGAATACAAGTAAGCGCTAAATAATCCTAATCTTTGTCATTTCATTATCTAGTCCATTTCATTATCTAGGTCATTTCATTATTTGCTTATATTTAATAAAAAATGTATGATTTTCCCTCACATTCACCATTTGGGTCAATATTGAATACAAGTGATAAATAACCCTAATCTCTACCATTTCATTATCTTGACCATTTCATAACAAAAATCTAGGTCAATCTGAATCTCAGTGATTTTATAACTTAAAGCAGTAAACAATGAATAAAAGGTTCATGTCAAGCCAAACAAATCACACATTTTAGATATAGTGAAATAATACATTACATAGATTAAATACCTGACAAGAAGCACCTATAGAAATGATAGTGAAAAATGGGGTCAAATCGTCCACCACTAATGCCACACCTATAGAAAGGACAGTGAAAAATGGGGTCAACTCTTCCACCACCAATGCCACACCTATAGAAAGGACAGTGAAAAATGGGGTCAACTCTTCCACCACTAACGCCACAGTTAACCTAACAATCAATAAAAGAATATTTTTTGGCCTTCAAAAGGGAAAAATAAAAATTGAGATAGAATAATGGAAAAAGAAAAAGATAAACTTAACCCTAATTTCAAAGCACATGGAAAAATTAATTTTAGAAACATATTTATATATTTAAACATATTAAACATTTAAATAATTATGTATATTATTTAATAAAAATATTTTATGATTTAAGCATAAATAAGAATGAATAATAAACTCTAATAGTTTTGTAATATAAAAATATTTACAAATTTTTATTGTTTATTATAATTATTCTAATTAAAAGAATTTATTCATATTTGTTCATTAAATTACATGATTTAATTATGTAATAGGGATTTGACTCCTTAATTTTTAGCCTCTATAGTGTACCTTTGAGATAATTTAATTTGCCAATTCAAATCCCTGTGAGAGTGAGTTATCTTTCTTGAATTAACAAACTATTAATATTTGGAAATGAATTCAACCCCAAAATGGTAATTAAAATAAATGATGAAAAATCGTACCTAGTAACTCAAAACTTAGACTTGGGAAAGGATTTTGTGAGGTTATCTAAATTATGGTTATGTAAAGTCATAAACAGTCTACACCATACTAGTCTATAAGCATTAACTTTTAATTCATGACAACAAGTTGTGTGATACATCGATGCAGTATTAGGGTTAAACATTTTGGCCAACAATACATTAAGTACTTCAACTTTGAATCCCAATATTATAGTCGAAACCAAGGGAGTTACAATTTTGACATAGAAATTATGCTAATGATTTATAAATAATAGGCTCTTGCATAATAAGTGGAGTTTCATCCATATTTTTTGAAGATGTAATATAGGTAAATTCCCTAATAGGGATTTAACTCAATTTTTAGCCCCTAACCCTAGGAATTATACATTTGAGATAATTTAATTCACCAATTCAAATACCTCTGAGGGAAAGTCACCTTTATTGAACTTAAGAACTAATATTTGGAGACAAATTTGACCCCATAATGGTAATTAAAATAAGTGACACAAAATCATACCTAATAACTCAAAGACCTCTTGGGAAAGGATTTTGTGTACTTATCTAAATTATGGTTATGTGAGGGAATATTAAGTAATCTACCTCAAAACACTTACTATATATAGTATTTCTATATATAGATTTTGAATCCATTTATAGATATTTGTATCTAGATGTAGATTTATATAATTTAAGGAATTTCATTCCAATAAAATAGTAACAGACTTGTCGCAATGAATTATACTTGATGGGTCTTCTACCATGGGTTTTTGGTTCACATCTAGTGGGTCATCAGAATTAAAAAATATTCAATAATCCACTATAAGACCATAGTACAATAAAAATTATATAATTTTAAATATGGAAATAGAAGTAAAATTATCATCATGAAACTTGGAACCGATGGTAATAATTATTAGTATCTTGCATAATAAGTGGATTTTCATCGACATTTTTTGAAAATTTAACATTAATATTAATTATTAGGAGAAACAAGTGGTGGTGGTATAATAGTAGGCATACACATTGGAATATATGGTGTCTTGTAAACATATATGTCCACTTCAAAATTTTAATGTATTTTTAAACCCAAAATTCTTCTTGGTCACTTCTAATTTTTTTAACAACATTGTAAGAAAAGCAATCTCTTCATTATAATCACCAAGACAACATCTAATCACCCATAATTATGCTCCTTATCCAATGAATACAAATTCCCCCTAATCAAAATTAAGGGAGTTGCAATTTTGACATAGAGATTGTGTTATTGATTTTGAAATAATAGGCTCTTTCATAATAAGTGGAGTTATATCGACAATTTTTGAATATGTAACATAAGAAAATTGTTTAATAGGGATTTAACTCCTTATTTTTTATCTCCCCCAAGAATTATACCTTTGAGATTATTTAATTCACCAATTTAAATACCTATGAGGGCAAGCCACCTTTCTTGAACTTACAAACTAATATTTGGAGACAAATTCGACCCCATAATGGTAATTAAAATAAGTGACACAAAATCATACCTAGTAACTAAAATACCTCTTGGGAAAGGATTTTGTGTTCTTATATAAATTAATATGGTTATGTGAGGGCATATTACGTAGTCTACCTTATAACACTTACGATATATAGTATTTATATATATAGACTTTGAATCCATTTATAGATTATATCTAAATGTAGATTTATATAATTTAAGGAATTTCATTCCAATAAAATAGAAACAAACTCATCACAACAAATTACACTTGATGGGTCTCGTACCATGGGTTTTGGATCACATCTAGGGAATCATCAAAATTAGAAAATGTTCAATAATATGCTCTAAGACCATAGTATAATAAAAATCTTAGAAGTTTAAATATGGAAATAAAAGTAAAACTATCATCATGGAACTTTGGAACTGATGGTAATGATTTAGAAATAATTATTAGGCTCTTTAATGCATAATATGTGTATTTTCATCCACATTATTTTGAAAATGTAACATTATTAATTATTAGGAGAAACAAGTGACGGTGGTATAATATTAGGCATAAACATTGGAATAGATGGTGTCTTTCGAACATATATGTCTACTTCAAATTTTTATCATATTTATAAACCCATAATTCTTCTTGGTCACTTATAATTTTTTTAGTGCCATTATAACAAAATTAATTTCTCCACTTCAATCACCAAGATGAAATTTGATCACCCATAACTATGGCACTCCTTATCTAGCTAATATAGATGCCCCATGATCAAAACCAAGGGATTTGTAATTTTGACATAGTGATTGTGATAAGAGGCTATCTCTTTACATGAATAATGCAAGCCATTAGAATAAAGCATTTCATGGTGATTTAGACCTTGATAAGTTTTTGCCCATCATTATTTTTAAGATGAACTTTTTTTTACATCAGTGTCATGGGTTTGGAGTAACTAGTAGGTTTAATTACCGATTTACATTCTTTTGCTTCGCATAACCCCTCTTACCCCCATACACAAAAATTGCATTAGTTATTAAATAAATATAATTGACATATTTTAATATAATAATATCATAATATTTTTATATATCAAACTAATTTATTATATATATTTTTAGATCATTATGAGGTTTGTATAGGGCCCCTATCCCGTAAAGAAAGAGTTTTACAAAGCATGACCCAACACCAACCAAAAGACTAGAAAAAACCAAACCACTACCAAATGCAATGAATGTAAAGCCCCAGATGAACATAGTCACTCTATAAAAGACCCTAAAAAAGAAAACAAAATGGAATTGATAACCAAAAAATTGGATAGTACTAGGAAATGAAATAGACTAACTTTAAACATTAAGACTCACCATGACCTCATCATTTTTATTAGTCAGACTCACAATTTTTTGACCTTCACCAATAGGTTCCTCCTCCATAATAGTAACTTATTCAAATATAAGGTCTAATGTTTCTTTTCTTGAGATGAAGATGGCACTAAGTGAGTGACACCCTCTAGTGCATCGAAGCTCATTTCTTCGACTAATGTAGTGTTATAACATAACAACACCACCACTTACCTTTGATTACCAATCCTACCATTTTTTAACTACCTCTACTTACCTCTACTCATGAAAGTGCTCTTTTAGCTAGACCAAATCCATAATTAGGCCTCTTACCTATGACATAAATGAATTTCCCAATTTTCGTATCCGATAGAATCACTTTCTTTTATAAATCCTCCTTAAAACTTAAGAGGATCATAAATCTTGACTCAAGATCACTAAAATTAGAAGTTGAAACAACTCCCAAGCCATCTCACCCAAAGAATGGTCGATTTGGTAGGGGAGTTAGATCATGCAAAAGAATCTTCTTTACTAGACCAACATGAAACTATAGACAAACATAGAAAACCACTAATTTTGCCACAACTTCAACATCATATACCAAAAAAATTACATTTGAGGTAAAAGCCACTACCAATTTATAATTTACCCTTCTTTTCACCTCCTTTACTAGAAAATTATTCCCTAGGATGTCCACAATTACATCATGCATTTCTTTTATAGGAAATCCATAAGATATTCATGAGGTGAGCATGAGATATTTTTTCATTGAATGCCATTTCTTTGACATCACTCACTCTATAAATGAATTTAGTTTCTAATGCTATCTCACTCACACTCTCTATGTTGCATCCAACCAAATACAACACAACACATTGGAATTGACAATCCATGAGCATAGGACTTGAATACTAAGGTGGCATAAACTTAAAGAGGCACAGAGAAAGTCTCTAAGCTCACTCATACCATGGGATGCCATCAATCTAACTAATAATACCCTCCATACTTCATTAATTTCAATATACCATCTGAATCCCTTCATATATTTTAATATTAATCAATATTATTATATCATATAATATATATGTTAATATAGATTATAAATCAATATTATATACGCAATAAATGTAATGAAAATTATTTGCATAGTAGATTACATCAAAGAGAAAATCTATTGAACATCAATAAGCAATAGGCATTAAATTAAAATAATCATGTATCATCAAGGTTAAATCATGTATCCATGCATCATTATCAATGGGATATATAATGAAGTGATTTGAAAATCATCATTTATAGGACCAAATCACATCAATGTAGTAAAATCAAAAATCACAAAAACATCATTTATCAAGATCATATAAATTATAATATATCTATATATTATTTTTAATGGTACAAAAATAATATTAAATTTTTAACAAAATTAAATGAAATTTTATGCCATATAATACTAGGTAACATTAGAAAATGGGTAAATGTGACCACATGTATGGATTTAAAACTCTATGGTGCTTTCCCATATGCACAGAAGATGAGGTAGATTACTTGGAAGAGTAAATCCATAAAACATTATTATATTTGGGAGGAATTAAATTAAAATTTCCAATCACATATCACCAAGTTGTCACAAGAATTAAATTTGATGTTGTAGATGACACTTGGTATGGGACAATTGGTAGTAAAGCATATAATTTATTAATTTTTAGTAGTCCTTCAAACTTGGTTATACAAATT
>JARHVA010002788.1:1202500-1227500 GCA_037957365.1 Torreya grandis | reverse complement strand
AATTTTTAATTAAAAATTAGTACAAATTTTAATAATGTGTATCAATCTCAAGAAGGCCCTGGGTTGGCCTAGGCAGTATTGAGCCCTACTGTAAAGTCCATTTCAAAAGAAGAAGAGGTCAAAGGAGTCAAGTGGGTGTATAAAACAAAAATGTGTAGAATTCACCAATTATAATTCAATATGGGTAGACTCCTTGTTTAGTTTAAATTCTATGAAAAATATTTTCACAATAATTACTTTGCACCTTTTTTTGATCATCTTCATCATCTAGTGAAAAATAACTAATTGTGTAGATCTAGCTAATAAACCATGTAGTTCAAATTTCCTTCCTTCTAAATTAATGAGCATGAATAGTTACTTAAAATTAATCTTAATTGTGCATAAAGTGGTGAGCCATTACAATCTAAAAAAAATATTTGTCCCATCCATGATAATAGAAAACTTAAGATAATATAATAGGTAGTCTCCCATAGCTTTATACCATGGAATTTACCAAAACAATTGACTATACCCCCACCTATAATTAGTATTTGAAATTCTAGAGCTGGGTAAATGAAATAGTTCAATTGATTAGCCAACTTACTATTGATGAATTTTTGTGTACTCCTAGAGTAAATAAATATAATCAACTTCTATTTATTGAGGAAACTGACCACTTTAATATTTGGAGGAGTAGTAATACCTAAAAGTGCATGACAAGAAATAGTAGGTTGAGAATATTAAGAATCATCCTTAGGTCCTAGACTATTGATGTGTGTCTGTGTCAAGGATGTAATGTGAACAACAAAATAATATTTCTCAGATTATAGGGATAGTAGGAATATGGTAGTGACACCTTGGGGCTTCAATCAATTTTTTTGGAGAGATTATATGGTTACAACTTACCACCTTCTAGTCTGCAATCAGACCCTATTATAAGGACAAAAAGAATATGGTAGTGACATAATCTACCTAAACTTATTATGATGTAAATTACTTTGTATTTACAAATATAATCCCAAACTCTTAAATAAAAAAATGGATATACATAATGAACATTAATATAAAGTGATTCATGTTTGAAAAGTTTAAAACGAGGGAGTAAGGTAGGGGGAAAAAAATTCCCTTGCAATAAAAAAACTAATAGATATCCTTTCATTTCTATTAGCAACCCAGATAACACCCAAATAACAACAAATACTAAGAGAACACTATAGACAAAATCTCAAACTCTTTTGCTCCTTGTATTAATTATGGTAACAACTATATTCTACTTATAAATGAGGGGGAAACTATTGGAGGTTTGTCAACGATGTCTCCAAGGTGACCAAGGATGTTGATGAGGTATCATGTGTACTAAAATGACAATGACAAAGTACAATTTAATGAGCCTCAACATTCCTACATGGTTCTTCATTGTTTGACTAAGGGAGGAATTTTATGGATGATATTATTGGTATGGACATGTTGTAAAGACCCTATGGGGTGTCAAGGGTGCTTAGAATGAGTATGGAAGTGAGTGGACTTCATTTGGTTGATCATTGTTTTTATCTAAATATTTTAGTCTAGTGGTAGGAAATATGAGTAGGTAGTTTTTTGATGTCATCATTTCCATGTATGGATGAGTCTAGGAGTTTTACATATTGTTGTGATCACATTAGTCCCTATTTTGAATTTGAATATTCAAATTTACAAAGGGAAAAATGAGTGCTCTATATTTCATCCATAACTTTTCATCCAAGATGAATTTATTGGAGTAAAAAATAAAGTTGTATAAGGTTCGATGGTGCTTCTAATGAACCTAGTTAGATGATTTGAATGTTTGTAAAGTCAAATATATTAATCTCTAAAGTGGACTGTGTGTTTGATTATATTATGCAAGTGACTTGAGAAGGATATTTGAGCTCATTTTGATGTTGTTTAGATGTCTCATGATGAATTAGATATTGGAAGGTGATCTAGACTCCATGAAGATGATTTGTGTGGAATTTGAATGTGGGACCAAACCATATTTAATATGAAAAAATCTTAAGAATTTGAATATGCATTCATTTATAATGTTCTTATGTATAAGGTCTCTATTGGAGTTGATTGAGTATACACAATTGTGAGCATGATCATTTGATGTCAGAATAGTGCTCTTGTAGGTTGAGGATGAATAAAGAGTTCCAAGTTCATCCAAAAGTATGGTTTGGATGCCTTTTGTGTGAATGAAAGATTGTTGATGTATGAATGATCTTAGTGGTGGATATGAGAGGTAGATTAGTGTATGGAATGTGTGTATGACCATATGGTCATGTTATATATGTGGTGATAGAGTTTTTTCTAAGGATTGAATAGTGGTAAAAATGTGGATTTGGATTTATTAAGTGTGTAGATTTGAGGAGTGGGGTTAGTTGGGATATGTAATATGTCCTAATTTATCTTTGTGTGTTGGTTCAAGTATGTAATGTGCATTGGCCAGTAGGGTGTGTTAGGTGACAGAGTTATTACTAAAGGTGAAGAGTGATAATCATAGTTTCATCATTTGGTATTGAAGACATTAGTTCAAAGGTGGAGTTATTCATAGGTGTTATTGTGGTTGCTCAACATCTGAGGTGGTTATTTCCTTCTTGCCAGGTGAAACTTGCTAAAAGTTTAGTTATTAGTGTTACTCAACTAACAAGTGTAGTAGCACCTTGTGGAATTTTAGTATCACTAAATAAGGGATGGTAGTTCCTTGATCACTTATAGGTGGTCTAGATTGATTTTTGTTATTATAAGATCGTAGCCTATTATTTTATTAATTTTAAGAAATTAGGGGTTTAATTCCTAAATAATAAAAGGTCTAGGCAATGCAAATAAGTGAATAAATATGCAAGAATTAACCTACTATTTTGTGTAAATAGATAGTACTTTGCCTTTTTATAAATATAGTAATAGGTGAGATAAATTAGAACATAGATTATTTTGAATGATTTAGACTGAGAAAAGATCTGATACTAGAGGAGTAGGACTAAGAAATAGTAAAAAAAAAGTCCCTAGACTTTGTTTTTGGGATAGACATGAGTGCCAAAAATAGAACACCCTACTATTCAGTGTTGTAGTCCTATTTTAGCACTATTATCCTAATGCTAAAAGCTTTTTGGGTTTTGTTTAGAATGCTTGTGCTACCTTGTCACTAAAATTTGAGGGTTTAAGACCTTGTAGGGCTTGTTGTGTGCCTATTTTAATCTTCAAAACTTTTAAGAGCTCCTGATGCTTGAACTTGAATGTAAAGGGGTTAGTGTGTAAAGGATACACTAGATGCACTTCACACGTCATGTGTTGGCATGTTGCCTACATACTAATACTCTAAAGAGGGGTCAAGATAATGTAATTCTCCCATTAAAGTGTTTGGTGTAATTTTTGTATGATCAATGCAACTAGAATGCAAAATTGGATGTGCTTCAACTAGATAGGGACTAGTGTAATGACTTGAGTAAGCTTGAAATAATGTTGGAAGGTTGTGTTTAAATAATAGGGAAGAGTGCTCAAGTATACTTTTTTGTATCCTTGAATCTCTCTTGAAAATGAGTGTCAACCCATCTAAATGGACTTTGAATGGCCTTTTATGGAGAAACTAATGATCATGGGTTAAATGAATTCATGTGAGGCTGATAGAGAAAGAGATAAGGATCCAAGAAAATCTGACCATTTGAGGTAAAGATGAGTTTGGAAAATAGCATCAGAATAAGACACCCTAAATTCTAGTGCTCCTATTTTATTTGGGTGCTATTTTCTTAAGGGGATGAGACCCAAGGGGATGGATATGAGCCTAAAAGGGTTACTTACATCTCAAAAATCTAAGTCTAAGAAGCTACATATGACTAAGAACTAGTGAAAGAATTAGCCTAGAAGGGTTATATGAGCCAACAAGAGGACCTATGGATTAGGTGTCTTAGCCATACTAAAGTTATACAATTTCACATTTTATATAACTACATTCCCCCCCCCCCCCCACTTTATGCTAGTGATGCAACAAAGCAAAATACTAGGATAAAGGAAAATAAAAATCATACCTAAACTTATCTTTAAAGGTAAATCTAATGAAGTTTTGTGATGTTGGATGTGCATAAAGAGATCACATTGTGAATTTTGAATCTGTAATGAAAATATAAAGTAGATCAGTTCTTACTAGATATGTTATGTCTAAAAAAATTGTACAAGAGCTAAGTAAGAGGAAGAGAAAGGAATGAATAAACCTCACTGAGTACGTGAACCAATACAAAACTTGTTTTGATGCTAGAATGTGTTGGATGATGTTGAGTGTGTGTTGAATCAAGAATAATATCATAAATGACGCTGAGTGCTTAATTCCCCAAAATATGGCTCAAGAATGAAAAATCTAGCCCTTTGGCTCCATCATCACCAAATAAGTGAAGTTAATGAATCATGTGTGTGTTATTTGATGTTTTGTCTATGTTTCCAATCCCTCTGAATAGGTGGCTCAAGAATATAAAGGTTAGCTAGACCTTTGTCTCCATCATTGCCCCATAAAGTGAAACTATGAAGTGATATTGGTATAGAATAGATGTCATATGAGAAGGCTTCTATAGCCCATGTATGTTATATAAATCTAATAATGTGGCATGGATAGCTTGAATAGATGCTAGAAACTAGGCCATTCTTGGCAATTTTGAAAGATGTAGGTTAGGCTTGTATGAAAGCCTCTTCAAAACTTATGAAAAATGCTTATGTGAAATCCAACTCAAGAACTTGGATACTCAAAAAGCTATACTTGTAAGAAATTTTAACTAAAATATGATGCCAACCACCTATAGATGGAGTAAGGTACACAACTACTGAGAATGCTTAGAATAAATTAAACTTAGAAAGAAAAGAAGATCAATGTGTCATGCATATTACCCCTAATCACTAATGTCTAGAGCATGGATTTTGATCTACAAGTTATTCCAACTACCTAATCTAAACTAAAATAAAGAACCATCATGCTATGCATGATAATCCCTCTATATTTAATAAAACTATACTGAAGTTAACTGATTTAGAAGTGCAAAAACTATCCCTAAACTAGACTTTTTTCATATTTCTAGAAACCTTGAGTGTTTTCCTACCTATATAAAAGCACCAAAATATCAAAACCCCTATGTTTGGTGTTGTAGTCTTACTTTGGCACTATTTTCTAGAGCCAAATCTGATGACTATTCTAGATTCTCTATTGTCTACTTAGTCTGTTCTACCTAGTTTGATGTTTGGATTCTAAATGGAGTGATTTGAATGCTATTATTTTTATTATTGGGAGGTTTTATCTCTATGACAAAACCCTTGTTTGTTTCCCCTCCTTCTATGGGTAGGAATGATGAACCTTCAATGACTTCCCTTAGAAGAAAAGAGTCCTGTGAGTGTGACAAATTATATAGATGCAAGATATAGCATTGAATTTTTGACAAGATATTTCAAGATACAACAATATTTGAATTGATAGATTGTTAAATCAATAGGGGTATGCCTAGATAGATATAGCAATGTAAGATCATGTACATGATACTAAACAAGATTGATAATATTATATATTAGTTTTTAGTTGTTAGTTTGATAGTAAGCATGGAGGGATGGAGCATGATGTCCATCATGGCATCCAAGAAAGCAAGGTAAATACATGATATAGATCATGGCATTGCACACATGAGAATAAAATAATCAAACAAGCATATGAAGTAAGAATCGTACAAGGGTGGCCAAGGGGCCATACAAGTAAAAGACATGGGCACATGTCCCTCAAACTAGAAAGCAAGCATACAAGGCATGTTCAAATGCCACATACACATACAAGTGAACTAACAAAGTTGACACAAGGGCCACAATCACATAGAAGATTAAAAATAAAAGACATTGGCAAATGTTCTAAGGCACACACATGAATAGAAGTAAAGGATATTGGTAGATGTCCAAAGGCACAAATAGAAGATAATAAAGAACTAGAAATGTAATCACATAAGATAATCTAAGAAAGGAATGAAAGCAAGATAAGAACTAGAAGATACAAACACATCTAACTAATCAAAGCAAATTTGAGAGTATGCAAAACATATATAATACAAGACTAGGTATATGCTAAGAGATACACGAGTGCTATGTACTAGTGAAATATCAATATAGTATTCTATATAATCTATAGAGTAATGTACATCAACATGATAACTCAGAGTTTGTAGTATAAGAATGACATAACCTATATGGTGTAGTCATGTAGAAGATGCCCCTAGTGGGTATGTATATCGATGTGTATCTTGAATTTAGAATGTAAGAATTCCCCCTCAATGGGTAGAGTGAAGCAATCAAAGAGTTGGATGTCATTATGCACACTCAAAATAAATCAAGTGAAGCATGGTAATGTAGAAAATAGACATAGAATAGCATGATGTAGAAATATAAGTCCTAGCATGATAGTAGTAATGTAAAGCATGGATGATGCATGTAATCTAACTATGTTTTTGGTGTTTTTGAAATTTTTTGAATGTTTTCATATTTTAAAGTGTTATATTATTTTTGTATTTTTGAAAATATTTGAAATATGTACAATAAAGATAGAGATAATATGTATAATTAGTGGCTAAAAATAAGTGATACTAACTGATGAGTCTCAGATGAGACTCCCTATCATGGTATCCTATATCAAATAATAGAATTGTACATGATCGTGAGGCACAATGGAGTGTATAATATTGTGTAGCTCAAATCTATGTATGTTTTAATTACTCTAAAATATTTGAGGTGAAAACTAAATGTGGAGTCCCCTTGTAACTCTGAGAAGTGGCTGCAACTATAGGGATCTTAGGGACCCATCTAAAAGTAGGAGAACAATCTCTGCTAACAAGTGCTCTCTATGTATCTGTATGAGATCTCAATGTAACTACTCCAGTTGTGAACATTGTAGCTAGAAGCTATCTAGAATCCTAAAACTATGGAGGTGTATGAATCCTTTGTACTAGTAATGGATGCTATAACTGTGGCTGAATTTGAAGTGGAATTTATACTAAAACTGGAGTGGAAACTAAAATAGGTAGAAGAAATAGAACTAGTGACTATAAGCTAGTAGATGGCTTTGAAGTGGGGAGTGGTGACTCATAAAGAACTCCACCAACTATTATAACCTCATTAGCATGAATTAATTTCACACATATATGAACTATAGAAGCTACTACCTTGATTTTTTGAATCTATGGTCAACCAAGTAATGTGTCAAAAACACCTACTCTGGGAACTATATTGAATGGTGTGTCCATATATGTAGGACCAACCTATAATGGAAGTACTATCTCACCTAATAAACTCTGTATATGCCCACTAAAACCATTGATAACTATGTCTATTAGAGAGATATCTAACTTTGAATAACCCAAATGTTGTATTAGTGTGAAATTGCACATTTCAAGACTAGAATTGTTGTCAATGAGTATACTGCAAATAGGTTGATTTTAAATATGTGCTCTGATAAATAGTGCATTATAACTTATATTATCCTCCATAAACTCATGATCTAGAAAATATATCAAAGTCTTGGCTATAACTCTAGACTCATAAACCCCTATCATACCACTCAAATGATGTGATTCCACTGAAGGTGCCTGGTATGTATGGTGAACACCTAATGTTTCACCTTGCTCTTATTTAGAATGTTGTGGAAATGGATCTAAAAATATTTTCAAAGCTTTATCCTATGTTGGTTTTGTCTTTAGAGGATCAATTGAAGTACCTAGATCAAGTAGATTGTCATCAGTCAAATCTTAGATCTTATGTCACAAACTGATGCATTTGTTTGTTGTATGGCATAGTTCCCTATGAAAATCATAGAATGCATGTTGATCATATCCCCATGGAAGAGGATTTGCTAGATCTATTTCTTGAATAGGAGGGAAAGTGATGAGGTTACATTTTAATGACTACTATAAAACCCTAGATGGAGGAACTGGTAAATTGGTAAATGCATGATGAGGATGTACTGATAGAACCACACATTGAGGGGGCTCAAAAATTGCATTAACTGTTGGTTGATTCTAATTCTTATTATCATTGATTTTGAACTTGTATGGGAATTTTTTATTACTCTTATTAGTTTTGTCTATGATACTTGAATATTTAAGTTTGCCCATTTAAATTATCTTGGTTTCTCTTCCTTTGAGTATATGACACAATTCAGTGAAGAGAATTTTTTGAATAGAATAGATTCATGTAGTGTTAATATAAGGATGTATTTGAAGATGTCTTGTAGCTCTTGATCAACCATAGGTATAGTTAACTTAGTCAAAATAGTTTTGTATCTAAGAACATAATCGATGAGAGGCTCATTTGACCTTTGTTTCTACTATACAATCTATGCATATGAAACCTTATCACTAATGTTGATATTGAAAACATGTTTTTTAAAGGATTGAATGTTGTGATCAACTGATTCAATAAATTATAAAACCATTGTAAGATATAATCCTTTACACTCTATGAAAATATCTTGGTAAGTAACCAATCATTGGGTACATAATCCAAACATGCTACATGAAAATCTCTCAAATGTATCTATAGATCACCCTTGCCATCATAAAGAGTAGGCTTGGCTTGAACAAATCCTTGTGGCAAGGGTGTAGAATCAATGTGAGGTGACAATGGTGTATGTAGTAAAGCAAAATAATCTAATGCATGTGTAGGTCTAGAATTACCTTGCTTAAGATGTTGCACCTTGGATTGAATAGACCTTATCTCTTACACAAGGGCTGACACATTAGGAGATAGGGATGTACTAGTTATAGCTAGTGGTATGGAAGAAGGTTGGGTTTCTATAAGGGGTTGTTGAGACATAGTTTCCCTCATAGTGTCATTTGTAACTAACTGCTCTGCATGATTGGAAGATTCAACTTGTTTAGCCTTTTTTTATTTCCATGATAGATTGTAGAATTAGTGTATGGTCTTTAGGTTATTCTTTAATTCTTTCTCTAAAATTTTGTAAAACCAAATTTTTGTTGAGGATAACTTCATCATCAATTGTCTATGGAAGTGGCTCAGTTATCCAATGTGGTGGAACATGAGCATCTATATGTACCTCATTATTGTTGTTTGAGTATTGCCCATGATTAGAGTTATATTGATCAAAATTTATATAATCTGGATGTGTAACATCTATGGTAGGAGTCTGATCTATTTGCTTGTCCATTATATATGATCAAATTGAAGGAATCAAGGTGAAATCATGAGGATTGCCACTAAGTCTTGCACTTTGTATTGAAGGAAGATATGCAAAGAACTTAGGTGGCATAAAGAAAATAACTTGGATGATAGTAGGAAAAATTAAAATGATATAATTTAAGCAAGGAAATAGAATATGCATGAAAAGGATACAAGACTCTGAAATATGTAAGGTGATACCTCAACAAGCAAAAAGGAGCTAGTACATGCAATTAGGGATTTTTCAAAAATATTATTTACAAACTAATATGAACTTTTGAATTTGAAATTGATTTTTGATTTAGATATTCAACTTAAATTGCAAGAAATGATTAGAAGATGTTTGAAAACTAACTGGGAACTAGTTGATGCAACTAGGGTTTGAAAATATTTATTTTTAAATTAGTATGATAATTTTAAAAAAATTATATGAATTTGTATAATTTAGCTTTAAAAATTTAGTAAAAATATGAAAATATTTCTCAAATTAGCAATATATTTTTCCTAGTGGTTTGAAAGTGTTTGTATGTAAATAAGACTTAATATGTGCAAACTAGGGTTTGAGTGAATTTATTGAATATTTTTCAATTAATTTGTAGTTTTCTAATTTTTAGATTCAATAAAAATTGAGAAAATATTGTAAAAAAACAAAAATAATTAGCCTTAGGGTTTCTAAGTTTTTTATACAAAAATTCAAAGTAAGTCAGATTTACCAAATGTTTTATTAATTTTAAGTAATTAGGGGTTTAATTCCTAAATAATAAAGGGTCTAAGCACTATAAAATAGTGAATAAATATGTAATAATTAACCTACTAATTTGTGTAAATAGATATTACTTTGCCTTTTTCTAAATATAGCAATAGGTGAGAGAAATTAGAAATTAGCTTATACTAGCTAATCTAGAATGAGACAAGATCTGATTCTGGAGGAGTAAGACTAAGAAATAGTTAGAAATAAGTCCATAGAATTTATCTTTTTGTTAGATAGAAGCACAAAAAATAGGATGTCATACTATCCAACATTGTAGTCCTATTTTGGCACTATTGTATTAAAGTTGAAATCTTTCTATGTTTTATTTAGAATGCCTATGTTACCCTATCACTAAAATTTTAGGGTCTGGGACCTTGTAGAGCTTGTTGTGTGCCTGTTTTAATCTTCCAAACTCTTAAGATCTTCTTGTGCTTGAACTTGAATGCAAACTTGGGAAAAGAAGGAGTTAGTGTGTAAAATATATGTTGGACGCACTTCACACCCTATGTATGGGCATGTTGCCTACATACAAATACTTTAAAGAGGAATCAATTTAATTTAGTTCTCTTATTGAATTTATTGATGCAATTTATGTATGATAAATGTAACTAGAATTCAAAATTGGATGTGCTTCAACTGGTTAGGGATTGGTGTAATGACTTGGCTTGAAACAATGTTGGAAGGTTGTGTGCAAAGAATATAGAAGAGTGCTCGAGTGTACTTGTATTCTTTCATCTCTCTTGAAAATGAGTTTCAACCCCTCCAAATATAATTTCAATTACCTTTTATAGGTAAAATAACTATCATGGATTAATTGAATCTGTATAAGGTTGATTGGGAAAAAGATAAGGATTTGGGAAAATCTAACCATTTGAAGTAAAGATGAGCTTGGAAAATAGCACCAAAAATAGGACACCATAAATTATGGTGCTCCTATCCTATTTATGCACTATTTTACTAAGGGTATGAGACCTAAGGGGATGAATCTAAGCTCGAGAGGGCTACTTAGGTCTCAAAATCTTAGTCTGAGAAGCTACAGATGACTAGGAATCAATGAAAGAAGTAGCCTAGAAAGGTTGTGTGAGCCAACAGGAGGACCTACAGATTAGGTGTCTTAGCCATATTGAAGTTATACAATTTCATATTTTACATGACTACATCCATTTACAAGTTTTAGTAGGTTTTATTCCCTAATAGGGTTTCCCATGTATAACTAACTTTATGTGTTTGATCTTACATTGTCTCTTGTTCATTGTTATGAATGATGTGTATGCTTCATGAATGATTATGGTAGTTGATTAAGAGTTTGAAAGGGTTTCGAAATTAGAGTTAGATTATTTGGGCTCACTAATTCACCCCCCCCCCCACCTCTTAGTGATTTCACCTCTAAATATTGGTATCAAAGTGGATCTTCTGGAGGAAGCTTAATAGCTTGAAAGAGATTCTAAATAGGTACAAAGATGGCTAAATAATTAAAGAAAGAGAATCAATAGTGCAAAGTTGTGATCAAAGAACTTGAATAAAAGATATGTAATTTGAAGAAATATTCCAAAATGATGAGAAAGTTATCAATGATCTCAAGGTTCAGCTAGAAGATGCCAAGATATGTTTATATTCAAAAGAAAAGGACATCTCAAGGGTACACTTTGGTTAAAATTTGGTTATAAATAGATTAATTGTCTTTTAAAAAATTATGCAATGTGTTCTTGTACAAAAATAATATAGAGTTAATTTTACAATGATTTGATCCAATTACAAGGAAAATATAAGTATACAGGCCACTACAAAAATTATACATGCATAAGGATTTTAGCCTATCAATGTTGAGTTATCTAGATCATACATGAAATTTAGTTTCTCAATTTATACAGTTAATTCCTACACCTCCTCCTCTATCTCCTAGAGAGATAACTCAGTGCCTTGATGGATGGACACCACATCATCCTTGTGTGCTTAAGCCAGGTCTGAGAGATTTTCCTCATATACAGAGTGTCCTAGTTATTTATTTTTCCTCTTGGTGAGGGAGAACATTGGTTGTAATTATTCAAGGATGATTCTAGCACCCTGGTCATCTTCTAGTTTCCTTTTCCTCACCCTTTGGATAGTGTTAGTTGGAGGATCAAACGAAGTGGATACCTAAGGGAGCTCTATGATTGTTAAATTAGGCATTTGAGAAAGCTTACTCCTCAACTCCATTACCTAGGGAGGGATATCTAGTTGGGATGCATCAAAATTTATGATAACAACCTCCTTTTTAGCTTCCTCTTGGACTCTCTTCTTCTTCTTGTGGGCCTTTATTAAAACATCAGATAGGGAAGGCCATATTTTTTAGACCATTCCACTGCTCCCAATTGAAGGACTGGGTGGACTAAAACTATTTTACATTTTGTGTGTTGATTTATCTTAATTCTTTCAGGGATTGTGGTAGACTTAATTTCTTTAGACTTATTCTATTGGGGAAATTATTGCAAACATTTTGTTTGAAACAGTTCCCCTAAAGTAATTCCTAGAAATAAAATTCTAATTGTGTGCATGTTTAAGGTATCTCTTATGATATAGCTTGAAATAAAATTCCAAGTGTGCATCAAGTTTCTTGTCAAATAAAAAGTTTTCATGGTTATATCAAATCCTTTGCAAGGACCTTTACAATAAACATGGAAGGTATTCCAAGGCCCTTCTAGGTATCTCTTAGGAGAGATACCTTGAAAGAAAATTACAATCGTGTGCATGTTTAAAGTATCTCCTGGGAGATATCTCCAAAGAAAATTCTAATCATTTGCATCACAGTTCTTATCAAATAAAAAGGTGTCATGATTATATAAAATACCTTTCAAGGACATTTTCAATCAACATGGAAGGTATTCCAAGGCCCTTTGAGGTATATCCTATGAGATACCCTGAAATAAAATCCCAATCATGTGCATGTTCAAGGTATTTCTTAATAGATATTTAGAAAGAAAATTCCAATAGTGTGCATCAAGGTTCTTGCCAAACAAATAATTATAATGGTTATATCAAATATTTTTAATGTATCTTTGAAATCAACATGGAAGGTATTCCAAGGATCTTTGAGCTATCTTTTAGAAAATTTCAATCATGTTCATGTTTAAGGTATCTCCTAGGAGATACCTTGTGTGTATCAGGGTTCTTACTAAATAAAAAGGTACCATGGCTATATCAAATCCTTTGCAAGGACCTTTGAATTCAACATATAAAGTATTCCAAGGACCTTTGAGGTATCTCCTAGGAGATACCTTAAAATAAAATTCCAAATCATGTGCATGTTAAAGGTATCTCCTAAGAGATATCTCAACATAAAATTCCAATAGTGTGCATCAAGGTGCTTCCCAAATAAAAAGTTGCCATGGTTATATCAAATATTTTTCAAGGACATTTTAAAGAAAAATGGAAGGTATTACAAGGTGCTTCAATTTATCTTCTAAGATAGATACCTTGAAATAAAAATCAATTGTGTGCATTTTCAAGGTATCTCCCAGGAGATGCCTCAAAATAAAATTCCAATTGTGTGCATTAGGGTTATTTCCAAATAAAAAGGTGTCATGGTTATATCAAATACCTTGAAAGGACATTTTAAATTAAAATTTAAGATATTCTAATGCCCTTTAAGGTATCTCCTAGGCGATACCTTTGAAATGACCTAAGCATGTCCATTGAACCTATTGTAGAAACATAAGCAATAATTCATAACAACATTGGAAGAGGTAAAACCATGATCATCTAAAAACATGTCCTTTAATAAAAATGAGAGTTTAGAATAATGTATAAATAAAACATGTGTGGATATTGTCATGATCATGTGATGATGGAGAAATTGATCCTCCATCTCAGTGGGATATTTTCTAGTTATCTATGTGAAGGAAGATATTGTAAGGGACAAAACAAAACCTTTGTCCTCTTTCAAAATAGAAAAAAACATCCCTTTCTTATCCTCATGATTAAAAAAAAAACTAAATGAAAGGGATGTGTTACTAATGGTCCAAGTACAATAGTTTTCTAATGGGAAATGAGAAGAAAGAAGAAGGGAGGGAAGGGAAGAAAGAAGTGATGCCAACTCAGAAAAACTAAAATATCTGAGTATGCTTCAGAGTCAATTTGGATGATGGAATATTTCACCAACTTGTTTTTATACCTGGAATACATTTCTAGCATAGGATCAAGATTCCCTTGGTCTAGGCCCACTTGGTATTTGAATTTTACTCTATACTCTTCAAGTCAGGTGGAAAACTTCTGAAGCATGGTCTAATTTCATCCAATGAGTTATTTAATATGGTCACAAGACTTATCAAGTGACACCAAATATTTTATTTTATCAACATCAAAAGACTCTTGTGGTGCATTGATGAAGTTTTTTAGAATGAATGATATAGTCTCTTCCTCTAAGTCACTTACACCATCAATCCTTACCATCTTCCTTAATGTAGCATCTATTTACTTTATTAGAGTCTTGAGGGATTTCTCTTCTCTTTTTAAATCTAAGATGATATCTTTGAGCATCATCAAATGATTCTTGATTTCCAGTTGACACTCGTTGGGCTTCTTATCATCATTGGGAGTAATGATCCTTTATATAATCAATGTATCTATGCCCATGTTATAGAACCCATCCATTTTATGCTAGACCTCCTCGCATGCCATGACATCCATATCATAGAAAATAATATGAACATCACACTCCCTTTTATTGTCTGTAATGTTGTTCAAGGATTTCGATGTTGAGTGGATTATTTATTCTACCATAGTGTGAATATCTTCTTGCCATTTTTTTTGGGTCTTCCTCTAGACTTTAGATGATCAATTCAGCCAAAATAAAATGACTCTATTAAGAAGAGATGATTTTTTAGAGTAATATTGGTAGTTAGAGTTACTGTCTTAGGCTCACTCAATATATTTTTCAAGTATTAGATCATAGCCTAATTTTATGCCTTCAACTCTTCCATGGTGGATTTTTCTTTATCCATGCAATGAGCCACCATGTTTGCCAAAACCTATGAGCTATGTTTCAGCTCATTCTTCGATGACTCCACTAGACTATAGCTATAAACAATGTAACTCTCAAGGGGAGAATCTTTCTTCAAAGCATGTAGTGGGGGAATGGATACCTACACATTCCTTTCTCTTATGGCAATGGATGTGGTCCTGGAATGTGTCTTGGCCTTTTTGGAGGATTTATCCTTATATGTTGGAGCGATCTTCACTATGTTGATCTCCCCAATTTTTCTCATAATGTCCTTATTCTACTTGACTTGTTCCTCACCCAAAAAAGGGGTTTGGTCTAAAATCTCATTGATGTAATGGACATAGATGCATGCCTCAATATAATAAGGGGTGGTGTCATCATAATAATTGATATAGAAAGTACCATAGGAATGGGTTGTAGACTTAACATGAACTATTCAATTTCATCATCACTTTCCAAATCCTCACCACCCTTATTTTCTCTAGGTTCCCCTTCTAGGTTTGGCTCTATCTACTCCAAAACATAAAAATATGGACCGAATTGGTGAGAATCCTTGAGCAATATTTTAATGGAGTTTCCTCATCTTGATGACTAACTAGAAGGTTCTACACCCACTTCAACTAATTTATTTATCTGAGCCTCAAGTACATATGAGGATATGGTGACCTCCTTGTTTCCCTCATGTAAATATTCACCAATCACAGCCTTTAGACCTTTATTATGGGTTGGATCATGGACCTTGATGCGAGGAAGGAGACCTCAAGGTACTTTAATTGAAGCAACATTACCTGAAGTACTCTCCTTAGCACCTTTACTAGACTTGTCTAATTCCTTATTTATTTTTGCATGGGTGGGTGTACTCGTTTATAGGTTTGCTCCCCCACCTTCCTCTATACTCTGTTAGGACTTGTTCCAAAGTCTTAACGTTAGGTTAGTTTTTTGGTAGAAAATAATTTACTATTGTAAATGGGGCATGCATCTTTTATAAAGACACCCCCATAAAATAAATAAACTTAGTTTAATTATTAGGTAGTTTTAATGTTTATATTTATTAATTAGATTTATTTTATGGGTTGTTTTCCCGTATTTAGTTGGTTATTGGATTAGTTGTTTTTACCGGTCATTGGTAAAAACTATATAAATCCATATTTGCTTTGTGAAAGGGTTAACGGAGTAAAGGCACCTTTATGTACTAGATTTTTTTGAAAGTAATAAAATACTTATGCACTCGCACTAAGTGGGGACAAGGTTCAATCTATTTTGATCCTAGAGTTATCAGTGGTATCAGAGCATGGTTGGGAGCACGGTGAATTCGAAGGAGGAAGGTGTGATTTCTTTTGGCATGAAAATAAGGTATGCCATATAGTTTTGGTTTAAATATTTTTAAAAATTATAAAATTATTTTAATTTTTCAAAAATTATTTATATTTAAACCTGTATTTTCCATATACCACTGTCTGGTCTTTTTTTTATCATTCATACTCCATTTTTCCTCTGTTAAGCCTCCTCATTTGGCATAAAATTAATTTTAGCATTTAATGTTATTAATTCATTATTTTTTTGAGCCAAAATCAGATTTGTATGACCTTTTTTATCTGAGAAAAATATCTGAAACTTTTCATTCATGGCTGCCCATTCATTTCAGCTCTTTTAAAATCCAAAACCTCTGAAAAACATCAACAAATAGCATTTAAAACCTCTATTGTTGCATTTTTAATTGAAAATATGGAAAACCCAGACTTGTACGGCCTGTTGTACAACCTTTCCAATGCCCAGGCTTGTTTTTGATCCATTCCCTGCAAATACACTTCAAAAAATTTGCAAAAACACTGTAAAAATCAGTTTTAGCAAGCCTGTACGGATTTGTACGGCCTAGGTGAGAGAAAATAGGTGCAAGAAAATTCTCCAGAGTAGCCATGGCATCCCAGGCAAGCATGGCGTAGTATAAAAGTTTAGAAATTATTTTTTTGCTGTTCTAAAGTTTGTTTTTCAAATATTTGCTGTGAGGGCCCACCCGGGAGGAAGGTTGAATGAAAGGCTGAAAACAAAGGGAAAAAGAATTTTTATTTACTCATGTAATTTTTTTAAATTTTCCCTCATACATGAAATCTGGTACAAATATAGATTTCTGAAAGTAATGTTCTGTAAATGCTCTTAGAATAATTGGTTAAGCCTATTTTGTTAGAAGCTTGCAAAGGAGGAGGTCAAGCGTTCAAATCCCTTTTTGGAGAAAGTTGTTTTTTGCTTTGGAATATGCTTTTTTTGAAAAAGAAATATTCTCTTTTTTAAATTCAGAATATTGTAAAACACATACTTATTGTATTGTGTTATTTATTTTCGAAAAAGGGGTGAAATTCAATCATTTTTCTTTTGCATTGTTGTGGTGAGATAAGGGTGTAATTGGTGAAATAAGGTTGTAATTTGGCAAAATAAGGTTGTAATCATTGATTTTTGGTGTGGTTAAGTGCAAAACCCATCAAAAATACTTATTTTCTATTTTACGCTCTACACAGAGGTTAAGTGCAAAACCCCGTAGAAGCAGTGTCTTGTGCAGTGAGTGTGATATTTGTTTCATTTCTTTCACATTTTGTCACACGTTTCTCTACTGCACTTTCTTTCATTTCAAAAATGCCAAAAATTCAGAATTTGCTTTCAGATGGTGATAGATTAACAATTTCCAATTATTCAGATTGGAAACGATTGATGGAGGCTTCACTAGTGTTTAATGAGTTATGGCATATTGTTAAGAATGAAAATCCCACATTGCCAACAGAGCAGGCTAAGTTAGATATTTTCAATTTGCATGATTCTAAGGCCTTAGATCTCATTAAATGTTTTTTTACTCGTGATACGTATGTTCATATTGAAAATTCTCCTCATAGTTACACTGCATGGAAAACATTGTCAGATTTGTATGATAAGAAACCAAAGCATAAGAAGATAGATATTCATATGCAGTTGTTTACTTTGTCGTTAGATGAGGATGGGGATATGGGAAAATATATGTCTAAGTTGAAAAATATCACTACTGAGTACACTAAGGCTGGTTTTGGAAAACTAGATGATGACCTCATAGTTACTGCTACCTTGAAAGGACTACCAGGGTCCTATAGGAATTTTGTTGAAATGTTGCATGTCTCTGACAAGATCACAAGCATCACCTTTGATAAGTTGGCTGAGTTTTTCATCCAACATGACCTCTCTCTACCCAATAAATCCAAGAAAACTAAAGAAGCCCATGTTTTAGAGTCAAAGCCTAGTTCATCTTCATCTAGGCATCAAAACAATAGAGGAAACAGTTATAGAGGGGGTCAAGGTTACAGAGGAGGCCGATATCAAAATAGAGGTAGGGGTCATTCACATAATCAACAATCTAATCAATCACATTCACATGAAACAAGTGATTGAGGACATGGTCACAATTCATATAGTGGCAGAGGTCGAGGTAGATCTGACATTTAGTGTCATAGATGTGGAAAATTTGGTCATATTGCCTCACAATGTAGGATTCCTTTTGATAAAATTCAGAGGCCACAAAAAGTGACTAAGACTAACTCTGCTCAGTATGCTGATCATGACTATGATGAATCTAGTAATGTTGCCCATGAATTTGCATTTACTTTTTTGTGACACATTGATTATGTTGAATATGAGGCTAGAGATGAGCTCACAGATGTATCGGTTTTAGACACAAGAGCAACCAAACACATGACATTTAGGAGAGATTTCTTTTGATCTTATAAGGAAGCTTCTCTCTCTCCAGTTGCCTTAGCAGATAAGTCTATGCATACACCACTAGGACTTGGTACTATTCGAATTCTTCTTCCTAATGGGTCTATAAAATACTTGGAGGATGTTTGGTATGTTCCCACATTGAAGAAACACTTACTTTCTTTGGTAACTATTCGAAAGAAAGGTTATCAAATTGTGCTTGAAAATGGGCTCCTTTACATCAATTCAGTGAAGGATAATTATAAAACTATGTATACAAGATATGAAGATGGTAACTTGGTTAGATTGCATTGTAAGGTGCTTCCTCCAAATATAAAACTTGCAGCAGTTGTTGACACAGGTACAGGTACTATGTCTACACAGCGGTTATGGCATCTCTGCTATGGACATTTGAATATCCACTCTTTAGTGGATTTGCAAAGATATGGTATGGTGAATGGGTTGCCCACTTTTCGCAAAGATAGTATTCTTTGTGAGTCATGTGTTTTGGGCAAACAAAATTGGGAAAAATTTCCTAAATAGTCATCTTAGAGAGCTAACAGATGTTTACAGTTAGTTCATAGTGATGTATGTGACATGAAAAAGTCATCCATTGGTGGGTGTAGATACTTTGTCTTGTTTATTGATGACTTGTCTAGGATGACTTGGGTATTCTTTATGAAAAACAAATCTGAAGTTTTCACTAAGTTTGTTGATTGGTTACACTTAGTCGAAAAAGAAACAGGTTCACATTTGGCCACTCTTCGTTCAGATAATGGAGGTGAGTATACCTCAAATGAATTTTTAGACTATTGTCGAGAACATGGAATTCATCAACAATATAGTAATGCTTATACTCCACAACAAAATGGAGTATCTAAACAAATGAATAGAACTTTAGAGGGCACAACATGTGCCATGTTGCACTATAAATAGCTTGATGATAAGTTTTGGGCCGAAGCCGTTGGTACTGTAGTGTATTTAAGAAACAGGTCCCCCATAGTTGCACTTTTGGGACAAACTCCATATGAGGCATGGTATGGGTTTAAACCCAAAGTTAAACACTTGAAAGTGTTTGGATGTCTTTGTTTTGCTTTGGTTCCTCCTAAACATAGAACTAAGTTGGAGCCACGAAGTTGAAAATGCATCTTTCTTGGTTATTCTGAAGATAAAAAAGGGGTTTCATTTGCTTGCACAGGATTCAGGCAAATTCATAGTGAGTCGAGATGTAATATTTGATGAATTTGGGACTATGAACACTGTAGAGATTGATTCTCAACTTGATAGATTAGAGAGGAAAAATGCAAAAAGAGATAAGGGTTTGAATAATGGGGATAACTCTTTGAAGTTATGGTATGAGACTCAAATTCCTTCACTTTCCTCTCCTTCATCTACAAGTTCATAGGTTGATGACTTAGAAATTGTTGAAAATTCTCTAAGTCCCCCATCGAATGAAACACCTAATGAGAATTCTGGAGTCCCTGATTTGAATAATTTGTCTAAGTATCCAAAATGGGCTCAAAGTACTTTTTCCGACTTGATAGCAGATGAAGTTGGTTTAACAAGGCCCAGGAATTCTCAAAAATAGGTGAACTATGCTATGGTCATTACTACTTCTTCCACTGAACCATCCACTTTTGAGGAGGCATCTACTGAACATGTTTGGCAATAGGCAATGAAATGTGAGTATGATTCCATACTTAACAATAATACATGGGTTTTAGTTGATCTTCCTCCACATGTTAAACCCATCGGATGTAAATGGGTTTATAAGACTAAGTATAAATCAGATGGTTCCATTGATAAACATAAGGCATGACTTGTTGCCAAAGGATATATGCAACAAGAAGGTATTGATTATGAGGAAACATTTACACCAACTGCTAAATGGCACACTATTCGTATGGTACTTGCCTTAGCAGCAAAAAATGGTTGGAAAGTACATTAGTTGGATGTTAAAAGTGCTTTTTTAAATGGTGATTTATAGGAAGAAGTCTATATGAAACAACCTTAGGGTTTTAAACAGGTGGGTGTTGAACACAAAGTATGTAAATTGACAAAAGCTTTGTATGGGCTCAAACAGGCACCCAAGGCTTGGTATGAGAAAATGGATTCATACTTGAAATCCATTGGTTTTCATCATAGTGAATCAGATGATACTCTCTATTTTTGAGTGCAAGGTAAGAAAATGGTGATATTAGTTCTCTATGTTGATGACTTGTTTATTATAGGTAATGATGAAAATCATAACAAGTCTATGAAGAAGGAATTAAAAGATGGGTTTGAGAGGACAGATCTTGGACTTCTTCACTACTATCTAGGCATAGAGGTAACTCAGAAAGAGCATAGTATTTTCATTTCACAAACTAAGTATATTTTTGAGTTATTAGAGAGGTTTGGCATGAGTGATTGCAAACCTGCCCTCACTCCCATGGAAAGTAACTTGAAATTGTCTAAGGATGATACCAGTGCCTTTTTTGATGGCACAACATATAGACAATTGGTGGGAGGTTTGATATATTTGATGACTACCAGGCCCGATATTTCATTTTCAGTTGGAATTTTATCTAGGTTTATGCATGAGCCTAGAGAAATTCACTGGCATGCAGCAAAATGAGTACTTCGTTACCTTTAGGGAATGAAAACATATGGCCTTGAATACCTCCGCAACAAGAACTTCAAACTTTTTGGATATTGTGATGTAGATTTTGGCAGATGTGTGGATGATAGAGTGTCAACCACAGGATACACTATGCATATGGGTTCAACTGCCATTGCTTGGTGTTGTAAGAAGCAGGATACAGTGGCAAATTCATCAGTAGAATCAGAGTATATTGTAGCATGGGATGCTTCTAGAGAAATTATTTACCTTCGTCGTATTCTTGAAGATCTTCAGGTTTCTTAGTTTGCTCCTACATAGTTATACATTGATAATCAGAGTGCAATCAAGATGTCCAAGAATCCAGTGTTTCATGCCAAAAAAAAACATATGGATGTCAAATATCATTATCTGTGAATGCTGGTGGCAAACAAAACTCTTGATCCAATATATTGCCCAACTACCGATCAGACAGCTGATATCTTCACAAAACCCCTTGACAGAATCAAATTTGAAAAATTCAGAAAAATGCTTGGTATGTGTCCAAAGACCTGACTTTGGATCATAGGGGGGTTTGTTAGGACTTGTTCCAAAGTCTTAATGTTAGGTTAGTTTTTTGGTAGAAAATAATTTACTATTGTAAATGGGGCATGCATCTTTTATAAAGACACCCCCATAAAATAAATAAACTTAGTTTAATTATTAGGTAGTTTTAATGTTTATATTTATTAATTAGATTTACTTTACGGGTTGTTTTCTCGTATTTAGTTGGTTATTGGATTAGTTTTTTTTACCGGTCATTGGTAAAAACTATATAAATCCATATTTGCTTTGTGAAAGGGTTAATGGAGTAAAGGCACCCTTATGTACTAGATTTTTTTGAAATTAATAAAATACTTGTGCACTCACACTAAGCGGGGACAAGGTTCAATCTATTTTGATCCTGGAGTTATCATACTCACAATCTCCTTTGGTGTTAATCTTAACACCTTTGGAGGGTAAGGGATAACTTGTGGTGCCTTTAGTGTTGTCTGTAGTCCTTCTTGTGTAACCACTCCTTTAGGATCAGTGGTGACTTGAGTATCCTACTTTGACTCCACCTTATCCTTCTCATTGAATTTATTTATTTCCTTAACATCACCCTAATTATCTTAGCCTGGTGGATGGGTGATGACATTCTCAACAAATTTCTCTATATCCAATGAGATCATTTCCTTTTCTTGAGGCCTTGAACTTGAGTGGATGCCTCAAATCCAACCTTCACAACATATTGAAAAAAGAGGGGATCAATTGAGGCCATAAATTACTCCTTATCACCTTTAATTTCTACTCATAAATGACCCTCTTCTAAAAATAAACCAACCATTGAGACCTTTGTTGGGGTCTGGGGTCTTTTCCTTAATGTCTTTGCCTAGTTGTTACTTGTGGAGGATTGACTGCTCGTTGCTTATTCATCACCTATATAATGGGCCTATCTTCATCTGAGTCTTCTTCATCACTCATATCTATAAATCTTTGATCATATGAGGATTGATCCTCTTTCCTCTTTATGGGGAATTCCTTAGAAGGTAGGTCTTTGAACACAACTTCCTTCCTCTTCTTAGGAATCCAAAATGGAGGTTGTCAAGCCCTTTTGACTCTTTTTTGCTTAGGGTCCTCTACCTATTCCTCACCTCCTCTCTTCCTTAAATAAATATTTGGGGGAGGGACAATAGTTGGCTATTGTGTTGGTGGAACAGGGGGGGTGATAGTTGGATTAACCACTGGGATGGTTTTTAGGATAGCTGGTACAGTTTAGGCTCCTTATGATGAGATGGATATTGGGGTGGAACTGGATAATGTAACCTTCCCAATAGCAATTTTGTCTTAATTTTTAGCTAGATTTTTTAACTTTGATAAAGACAACCCAAACTTGGATTGCAATACGATTATGGTTTCCACATCAATTGACTTGTTGAAGTCAACATCACCAACCTTGTTCTCTTCCCTTTACCCTTCACCACTAGTGGTGGAGCTAAGTGAGTACCAATTTATTATTGGAGAAAATCCTTTAAATCTTGAACTTATCTAAGTTTCTAAAGTGTAGGGATGTCATAATTACTGATATCAACCCCATGTTCCTTCAACCACCTGAAGGTTCTTCTCATGATTATGGTGGCCCTCCATAAAATGGAATCATTTTCCTTAGTAGTGAAATCCACATATGACATGGTCTAAGATTTAATATTGGACTAATTATATACTCTAGATAGTGTCCACTTATCATCCTCCATGTCTATAGGGATGGGATTGATATTATAAGCAACAATTTCTTACACTATCAATCTCATATAATCTAAATTTTTGACATCTTCCTCAGTAGTGCAAATGGACTAGATGTCTTCAAAATGTGATTGATGCAAAATTACATTAGTCATTATGTTCACCCACCATCTTATATCATATTTTGAGCTGGGTGACATCTTGCCAATCATGTAATGGCCCATCTCTTACTCTAGTACCTTAGTTTTTGTAATAGAAGGATGTGAATAATGTCCAATTTCAACTAAAAACTTGAAAGGGTTATTTACCTTCTTACTCATTATCATCTCATGTGGGGGCATCATTTTCCTACTTAAATCCATCACTACTAGTCTATTGTTTAGGTATCTTGATAGTTTGTATGGAGACCTTGAGTAGCCACTTACCCTAACATAAGTAAATTATTTGAATTTAATATACAAGGAGCCATATTTATCAATTGTGTCTCTAGCCCCCTTGGACATCCTTTTAAGGCTTCTTAGAGAATAGAGACACTCATCATAGTATTAAAGAAATAATTGTAAAATCTAAAAAAAATCTTCTTGAAGCCATCCAAAGGTATTTTGAGATAAACCTCATATATTCTCATCCCACTAGGACTCTTGGTGAGCCCATAGAATGTCCTATTATGCACCAAGTTGTATATCATGTAGGAGGACATGTAAAATATACCTATGAATTCCTAATTTGAGTGGATTACAACCTAGATTTGCATCATCTACCTATGTAGATTATCACTTCGAATGGTAGCCTAGTCTAGCTTATTTCATTATTCCATCACACATTAAGAGTATGGACATCTAAGGTTAAAATTTCTCTACAGTGGGAATCCCATAAAATCTTTCCATCATGGTAATCACATACTAGGGAAATTCCTTAAATTTCACTAATTTTAGACTCTTACACATTCTCAAGACCTTTTTCCTTTTCTTGACTAGCCAGTAGGAGTTGATAATGTTCCATATTATGTTATCATTCTTATTTTCATACTCTTGGTATTCCTTTAGAGAGAGAGTGATAATTTAAGGATAGGGAAGAATACAAAGCATGGTGCTAAGGGCCAAAGGAGTAAAATAGTATAAAATTGATTGGCTTCCATTAATGACAGTCTTGGTGTCTAGTTGGTATACTTTGGCACATGCAATCACTAACTTTGGGTATGGGGAAACCAAGGGGAATGCTATCATAGGGGTGATATAAATAATTATAAGGTTAGAGAATACTAAGAGAGGGTTTGGATATTGAAACACATTCAATAGGGCTTCAAATTCTAATCCCTAAACATTTATACCTTTGATTTCATCCAGAATAGAAACAATGTTGCTCTTGATAGATGTTGAAGTAGCTGACATTGTTCCCTAGCTCTTTTAGTGAAATACCTTGAACTCAAATGAATTACTCACTATGATCACACTAGAAACACATTAAAACCTCCTCCAAGAACATAATATAAGGAGATAAAAAGTAATTACTAATAATCTAA